>JAHKKF010537205.1:0-28254 GCA_019740295.1 Labeo calbasu
TCAGGATAAAAACACCTACAGCTGTGTGATCAACAATCCCATCAGCAACCAGACCACACATCTGGACATCAGTGAACTCTGTCACACATGTTCAGGTAAGTTTATGGTGCATGAGTTTATTAGTCTGTGATTGAGTTGATCTCAATTTGACCTTTTTTATTCCTCAGACTCTGTCCACTGTTGTGTTTCTACTGAAGCTGTGATCCGATTAGTGCTCTCTGCTCTAGTGGGTGTGGCTATTGTCATTGTTCTGGTTTATGACATCAGATCCAGAAGAGCTGAACAAGATTGAGCATATATTCCCACATCTAGAACATAAATGTTGTTATAATTGATCATTGTCATGAATCTGGTCGGTGACCTGCGGTCCGCTCACCACCAGATGTCACTCTGGTCCTGTCATCATACACTGACTGTTGCTTTACATGACTACATATCCCACTATCCACCATGCTGATTGCGCCATACACCTGTGACCAATCAGCGGCCCTATTTAAGCCCCGGACTTTCACTTGGTAGTCACCCAGTATTGTGAAGTGTTTTTGTGGAGAACTGCATCGGTTGCGTTTAGCGCTCCCCTAGTGCTAGCACCTTAGAGAGTTTGTTCCTAGTTTCCTGTGTTCCCTAGTTTCCTGATTTCCTAGTTATCTGAGCATTCTTGCCTGGCCATCTCGTTTCGTCTGTCTCGCCGCCTGCCTTTCTGGACTCTAGCTCGTATAAGGATTACTCTTCTGTCTCACGTCATGGATTATGTTCGCCGCTGATTGGCCCACGCCTGCCTCACGGACTACTCTTGAGCCTCACCCCAACATACCTGTTCGCTGTTGTTCTGACCATACCTATTTGACGATGTATCTGTCTCGTCCCTTGAATAAAAGCTTGCACATGGATCCCCTCGCCTCTCGTCTCCCTCTCCACATGACAATCATATAACTTTATTATTATTATTATTATTATTAATAATAATAATTTGTCTTTATTTATTTTTTTTTAATGGCTGAGAGACCCATGTACAGACTTTAACATTTATTTTATTTTTTGCAATAGCCCGTGTACAAATATCTTCAAAATAATACAAATATATTACCAGTGTTATCATGCTTGGATTTATTAATTGATTTCCTAAGAATTTGCCTTGCAAATCAAGGACATTAAAAAAAGGGCCCATTTTTATATTTCTTCTTAAAGCATGGAGCCCCTAAAGCTTTAAAAAAAAAATCGATGTTTTTGCATTCTCTCAAAGTACTGCATGTGTTCCCCTGACTTTTTTAAAGCTATATTTTCCTCCCATCCCATATTAAAGAGACCATGCGCAATTCTCTTGAAAAAATACAAATAAAAAAATGCAAAACATAGATGCAAAACACTTGTCAAAAGGAGCGGATAACCTGTTTTATTCATTTGTTTACATCTGTACAGAAATGTGTGTTGATCTTTTGGACAAACAGCTTGTGCATAAGCATATATCTACTGCTGAATGTTTGTTGTTGATGTCAGTTTGTGTCTAAGGTGTGAATAGCGTGTGGCTGATTTTTTATTTTTTTTTTTCCCCATTCCTGCTCATGTGGAACAGTTTGACTTTTGCTCTACAAAATACTGAGTTCATGAATGTTCATGATTCACAAAGTTCTCAAAATAAACTGAGATATTACTGTGAAATAGGATACTACCATATACTTGGTATCTTATATTTGCTGTGATCATGCAGTTAAGCTCTGCTAGTTTCAGTAGCTATTCCCAGTTCTAGCAAGAAAAGCAGAAGTATTTCTAGGAACTATTCTTAAAATCAGACCTTTTTTTCTAGGGAATCATTTTGAGAATTAAAAGCAATGTATGATTTACTGATGTATCATGCTAATGTTTGAAGGTTGCTAAAAACTCATTTTGTTTTCATCCAAAACAAAATATCTGGTTATAGTGTGTTTTAGAATCTTGTTGTACTGTCTCTTGTTATACCATCAAAGTAGAATGATTATATATATATATATATATATATATATATATATATATATATATTAGCAGAGGCTAACTGGTCGTGTTAACTAGCCCAACCCTGTGGCTTTTCATTAAACAACACCTCATAGTACATTACAGCAGCCAAAGACCCAGTAACAACAAATTGGTAAATCCATGCGCACTACTGACCTTTCAGTGGAATGATCTATTTACAAAGCAGTGATCACAGGTTCCGATGCTAATCAGAAAAAATCAGTACAAGAGAAGACACAAATATCACAATTAAAACCTTATTCAATTCATTCAGACATTCAAATAAAATAACATTGTTCATTATGTCATCATCAATCACCTGTTTTGGTGAGCAGTTGAAATGCTAACACTCAGTATTATTTTGTTGAATCAGAATTAATTTGTTGACAGTGCACCAAAGTTATGCTGTTTCTACCTAATGTTTCTGTACTGTAAACATATCCTCATCTGCATTTCTATCCCTATAGTGATTTCATAGCTGCCATTGCTTTTAACTTATACGTGTGCTGAAATTAGAAAAATCAGATGTAAACACTTGTAAATGAAACTAGACTAATACAGCATTTGACCACTAGAGGGATGAGCCATACTCCCACAGTTTTTTTCAACTGCTTACACACATTTTCCAAACTTTGCTCCTCTTCAAGTAATTGGCTGAGAGATGTTGAAAAAATATGGAAAACAAGAAAGCAAGATGGAAACCAAACTATTTTTTTATGTATTTATTTTTTTACTGTAAGCATTTGTGGTTGTGAATACAGTATTACACAGTACAAACGAAAATAAATATTCTACCAGTCAAAAGCCTGCATTTATTTGATCCAAAATACAGCAAAAAACAGTAAAATTTTGAATTATTTTAAATAACTGTTTTCTATTTGAATAGACTTTAAGATATAATTTATTCCTGTAAATTCATAGCTGAATTTTTAGCATCATTACTCCAGTCACATGATCCTTCAGACATTATTCTAATATTCTGATGTGCTGCTCAGAAGTACATTTATTATATTATTATTATTATTATTATTATTATTATTATTATTATTATTATTATTATTATCATTAATTACAGTTTTTCTGAAATGCTAAAACACATTTTTTTGAAACCATCACTCATTTTCTCAAAGCTCTTTCTGACCTTCTGACAAAGGGCTTTTTTAAATGTATGATCATGGCTTTATTAGCAATGTCATTTTTCCAAAAAAAAAAAAAAAAAAAAAGTTATTATGTTAGTTATTATTTATTTAGTTGTTAGTTATTATGTATTTGTGTTAGTTATTATGGACAATTTATAGTAATTTACAGTAAACCAGATAGTCCAACCAGTCCTCTCCCTCATCCAGACATTTTCCTTATTTTTCTGCTTCTCTGTATTGTTCTGTATTGTTTTGAACAAAACTAATCTGACTGCCTTTTTTATTATGCATGGGCATGTAATGGAAATATTTGGAAAAAGGATTGGAATCAGCTTAATTTTTTTAGAAATTAAAATAATTATGAGAGACCCGAGGGAGGCAGAAAGTCCATGCAAACAGAATATTTAATAAATCCAGAGGAAAAACCAGGGAAAACAACGACTTAATCATAACAGAGACTGATCAAAGAAACTATGGAAGGGCACGGCTAAGTACTAACTAAATCAAGGGACTAGTGAGGATAATTAACAAGGGACAGGTGAATGGAAGAATCACAATAAGAATCAGGAAAACTAGGTCAGGGGAAAAAAAAAAACAGTGAAGACATAACTATAAACAAAAAAAGACACGTGACAAGTAGAGGTTTTACACTATATTTAAAGATTGGAACATTAGGTCTTCATTTCCGTCATGCTGTGTTTAAGCATTTGTAAAACATATATGAAGTAAGCTTGTGTGAAAAGAAAATTTAAGCATTTTAGAAACTTATAAATTGACTGAATATTGTGTGAAAACAACATGAATTGGTGTTAATGGTATGGTTACAACAGACAGACGTTGTGCTAATTGTGTTTAGAGTTTTGAAAATGTGACTACATTTTCACATTTGTTAGCAATTGAAAAAAACTGTAATGTTTTGACTGAATGACTCTATTTTGAATCGGGATTGCTGTGTTATGATAGAGTTGTGTTATGTTGTTGTTTATATATATATATATATATATATATATATATATATATATAGCTTTATTATTCAAATGTCATGAGAACATGAGGTATTACATATCAAATTGCAATAGCTGCCAGAGAACAGGAAGAGAGAGAGAGAAAAAAAAGAGAAAATTACATAAAATTCAATGCTTTCAGAGCATTACATGTTTTCAGTGCTTTTTTGTTTTTTGATTGTTCCAAAAGATTTACATACAGTGTAAAGTCATTAATAAAATGGGAAAAATCTGGTCTACACTGAGCCCACTTTTTCCTTATGTATATGGTATTTTCCTAACAGAATAAGCAATCGTATAATGTGTTGTTCCTTACAATTCAAATTTTCATTATCTGTATAAACCAGCACATCAAATATACAGATTTCTATCATACTATCATACAAGAGGCATATTCAGGACCGGTTCCGCTTCAGAATCAAAGATAACATCATCCCAACGATTCAAGAGAGACCAGTGAAGAGCTTGGGGAAGCGGTATAGGGCAGATCTCAATGATAAGCAGAGTGTGAGGGAGATGATTATCCAAGCACCTGGATGACATCCTTAGAGAAGAGTGGCCTACCTGGAAGATATAAGGCCTGGGGTTACCAACATGGGGTAGTTCCTAGACTGCTCTGGCCTCTGCTTGTGTATGAGGTACCTGTATCGACTGTTGAGGGATTGGAGAGGAGGATTAACACCTACTTAAGGAGGCTTTTGCTCCATCAGCCTGTATAGCACAGGCAGTAAGTTACAGCTGCCGGTGACATCTGTGCTCGAAGAGTATAAAGCGACAAAGACATGCCAGGCCATGATGCCACAAGATAGTAAGGACGAAAGAGTATGCCAGGCAGGCATTGTGGTCAGGACAGGTTGCAAATGGTCAGCCAGTCCTGTTCAGAGGCTGAGGATCGACTGCAGCATGCTGACATCGTTGGGACAGTAGCGCAGGGCAGGCTTGGATTGGGTTGCGTCACCAGAATGAGCTGGAGCAAAGCCAACCCAAAGGAACACTGCAGTATGGTGCAGAGGGAGGTTCGCAAGGCAGAAGAGGAAGCCCGGCATGTCAAGGCTGTAGCAATGAAAAAACAGGGCAGCTGGACAAGGTGGGAGGGCCCTGACATGGCGGGATATTTGGAGCATGGAAGGACGTCAGATAAAGTTTTTGATGTGTTCTGTCTACGATGTCCTGCCTACTCCATCAAACCTTCATACTTGGGGGATGGCAGATAGCTGCACATTATGTGGAAAGCAAGCCAACCTTGAGCATATTCTCTCAGCATGCCAGCCAAGTTTGGCAGATGGGAAATTTCGGTGGCGTCAAGATAAGATCTTGGCTCAGTTGGCGGATGAGGTAGAACAAGCAAGGAAGAAGGTAATACAACTTTCTAATGGACATCACTTTATCCAGTTCGTCAGGACAGGAGAGAGCACTGCAGCAGGACGGAGGAGTAGAGGGGTCCTGGCCACAGCAAATGACTGGGAGCTGCGGGCAGACCTGAAGAAGTGGCTCAAATTCCCAGAGGAGATAGCACACACTAGCCTCAGACCGGATATTGTTCTCTGGTCTAGAGGTACCAAGCAGGTGGTGCTCATAGAGTTAACAGTACCCTGGGAAGAAAGAATAGAGGAGGCACATGAGCGTAAGCTCAAGAAATATCAAAGTCTTATCCTTGAAAGCCAGCAAAACGGATATAAGGCCTGGAATTTACCAGTAGAGGTTGGCTGCAGGGGGTTTGCTGGGCAGTCACTTTGGAGAGCCCTTGGGCTGCTGGGGATTGAAGGGATGGCCAGGAAACGGCTGGTAGGCAAGGTCACTGAATTGGCAGAAACAGCACTTCATTGGATCTGGATACAGCGGGAGGTGCGGTGGCAGAGCTAACCTGTTGAAGGATGAACAACAACATAGAGCTGGGTGGTGGGCAGCAGGGGTAGATCCAGAACGCTGGATCTGCTGTCGAGTCCTCCCGAGGTGTCATGGGCTTAAATCGGTGAAACACCAAGGAAGGGGGGTGCCCATCCGATGACCTGCTGTAGCCACCAACCCTTGTATAGCTAAGAGATGTAGCCAAGCCTTGACCTCGTGCTTGAAAGTAGGAGAGAAGGAGAGGAGAAGCAAAGCTACTGGCTCACAGGTGGGCCAGTTGCGATGGTCTCATCGTATTTTGCATACATAGAATTCCACAACCTTTCAAAATAATCTTGAGTAAATACAATGAAAAAATTGATGCAAAATAGTTTATTTTTCTTATTTGGCAACTTCCATGCTTTAACCCATGAGATATTACCAAATAAAGAAGACCAAAAAAATCTTGGTGCAGGTAAGGACACAGAACAAAGAGCATTCTTATAATCTTAAATTTAAATTAAATTAAATGCTACACTGTTGTTTTAAAACATTAACATTTTCAATGAAAATGTTTCCACAAGGATTAACTATGCTGATTCCTTCTGAGACACAGTTTTTTATAAGCATCACCACAATCTTTGGAATTGCATCAAGAACAATAGCAAATTCTCTTGGTTTAATTGGTAATTGGAATTTTTGAAGAAAATACAAGATATGACAACAAATACCCATGAGAATTAACTAAATGTATTACTAAGAGAATACCTTAATTGAACCAAGTATGATAGAATAAAGATTTGTTTTCAAATAAAATATCCTTGTTATTCCATATAAAATAGTTGTGGGGTGAATTGTGCTTATACACCAATTTCCATGTTAACAGGACTTGTCTATGAAAACTGGCCAATTTAACAGGAATTTTGTCGACAGAAGAGTTAGTATATGTAGAAAAGGTATTCAGTAGGGAAGTGATGAGACCCGAGGTGTCTCGTGAAACCAGTCGGTCTCGCAAGATCTTGTGACGATATCCTCGCAAAACATTTTGCAGTGTTTACATTAGAGCTGCACGATTAAAACATCAAGATCTCGAATCAAACATCCACACGATCTTATTCTTGAATGACAATTTAGCTATGTCTACTAGGTGTCACACCCCTGTGGACTGTTTATGTTGGTTTCTCCCTCTTGTGCCCATATTTGGTTCTTCCTGCCCTCGTTGTGTCCTATTTAGTTAACTCCCTTCACCTGTTTGTTTATCATCATCCACCCTATATGAGTTGTTTCAGTTCTATGCTTTGTGTCTGGTCTCATCTATTGTGCACATGTTTTGCTGTCTCCCTGTAAGTTCATTGTGGATTATATTAAAGACTTTTAGATTTTACTGTTATCTTTGTACGAGTAAGTTCATCCAACACATGTCCTGACAGTAGGACTGTTTCACATCGCAAGAGTCAGTGGAGCGTGAGAAGCACGTTCCCTATTTGTTGTCCGCTCCGAATTGTGTCACGTATACGACACTAGGGGTCGCCCTTGGGAGCTCAAACACCTCTGATAGTTTGAGAAAAGGCCAATGAAATTGGGTGTGCAGATTTGCGTAGCTGGCCACGCCCTGGACATCCGGGTATAAATAGGGCAGCGCATGCTCTGCTCACTCTTTCTGTTTCTCTCTGTGAGAAGCTGCACTGAGAGTTCCCCTGCGTGCTTCGACGGTGATCTTGAAGAGCAAACTTCCTCCTAAAAGAGTAATTTCTCTGAAAGAGCTGGCGTGGTTGGGATTGTGTGTTGGTAACCATGCCTTTTCCTCCGTGTCATCCTGCTTCCGGCTTACCTCTCCAAATGATCGACACGACCGTTGTGTTCAGTGTTGAGTGATGCTCACGTTGATGCAGCGTTTGTTGTTGATTCATGTCTTGCTTGCGAAAACATGATCATGTGCGCACTTTGCTCATGAGCCACATGCTTTTACGTGAAGCCGTGGCTCACCTCGACTGCTTCCCGCTCCGGTCCATCTACTTCCGGATACAAGGCCATTGCGATGTGCGTCGATGGTGAGTATTAGGAAGCAAGGAAGGTTCCGCCGGGTGAAAACCCTGCAAACCTCTCACTCCTTGCACCCCTCAATCGAGCTTCCGGATGAGTTTGTTAGTCTGTCTCAGTACAGCTGACTTTCTTATTTGGAGCTCCTAAATGGGCGAAAATGGTTAGTGGCAGCATCGCTAAGAGGGCGTAAGCTGTTTGAAGCTGAAGCTTCAGCTGAGCAAACCTCTGCGGGTTGCTGATTCTCAGTTAAAGGCGGACGCTAAAATGGCGGCCATGCCTGAAACAGGCAGCCAAGGAGGGGCTGATTAATAGACATCTGGGTAATGACCTGTACATTTCAGGCACTGCTCATTTCCAGTGCCTGTTTCCCAGAAGTGCACGAGAAGTTGCTGAAATTACGCCCGTAAAAAAAAAAAAAAATCGGTCAGAATGCGATATACCAACTTCTCCTCCTTCACCACCCTCGATGGGGGTCCAGCGAGGGGGTTTCAGAGGTTCCCAGGCAGAGAGGGCGATTGTGGTGTACTCCCCGCAAAACACTGCCGCTTGATGGGTTCCTCCCATTGAATTTGTACGCCAGTTCTTCACGTTACTAAAAAAAAAAAAAAAAAAAAAAACAGACAGTGGCCATCATGTATCCAGCCTCAACCGTGGGGCGGGCTCCGGCCCTGTAATCCCCGACTACTCCTGTCTGTTCATTGCCATGGACAGCCCCCTATAGAACTCCTGAGGCCCCACAACAGACAGGCCTCCGGCCAGACCCACCCAATGGTCAAAGTTCTTGCGGGAAGGTGGCAACATCAGCTTGTCAGTAGGTTTTCTAGAACCCTCGTTAGGCTTATTGTTTTTCATCAGACGAGCAACCCAGAGGAGGCAGGCTAACTGACCTACCCAGATCCACTCTCGACTCGGGGATGAGAGATGGATTCGGCGCAACCCATTCCGACTGTCTGTCTTCCTGCAGACAGTCACTGCCTGGTCAGTATGAAGCCCAAATGAATAAATAAAAAATCTTAAAACATTCCACTCAGTGTGGAAGGCAGCCAGGTTTCTGCAGAGGCTGAGGCAAAGGTTTTTCTGAGGCCTATTATTGTACTTTAACTATATGGCTCTGAAATTTTTGAGAATATTTAAAATAAAATGCACATTGACAACACTTCTAAATCTTGCCATTGATTTTGGAACCCCAAATCTCAGAGTTCAGCGAGATCTGTAGTAGGATGTAGATATAGACCCAGCAGGCACACAACGTCAACACTTACACTTACTCCCTGCAGCAGTCCTCCCTAGATATGTTTTTCAAATCCGCTCATATCAAACTACTGTATATCGGTATTAACGGTAAGATTTATCCTGGCACTCCCAAACTTTAGGCATAGACAGGTGTTTCTCCTCACCAGTCCAAAACAAGTCCAATAATATCCATAATAAAAAGTGCCTCACACGGCTCCGGGGGGTCAATAAAGGCCTCCTGTAGCGAATCAATGTATTTTTGTAAGACAAATCTCCATATTTAAAATGTAAGAATCACTTAATCTAGCTTGCAGTAACAGTTGTAGATGGAACTTGCTGCTTTGGCAAGGGGTGTGGCAGTACTGAAACACCGTCTAAGCTGTTCACCAACCACAATGCAGTGGGACAGCTACAAAACAAAATCAAGACTTTGTAAGAGAGCATAATATAGGACCCCTTTAAATTTCTGTTAAGCTGCTTTGCAACGATTTGTATGGTGAAAAGCGCTATACAAATACACTTTTCAAATTGATTGAATTGAACCTCTGACCTGTCTCTGAATATTCTTCAGGTGTTTCATGCAACAGTTTTGATTGATTGATTCAGTACTTCACTGTAAAGCAGTTTTATCTAGAGAGGAAGTGAGACTGTAAGGTTCATAACAGGCCTTAACCTACAAAGCCCTTCACCTACAAACTAAACAAAAGGCCACTTTCCTGCAAAAGCATTTCGTCAATCCAGCAGATCAAACCAAGTTTCTAAAAACCAACCACAGCAGGTTTCAGTTTGACTCAGTTGAACTGCATCTGTCCGACATTTATTAAACTGTTGTTTTGCAATTCACAATCATTGAATGATTATGAAAACATTTTAAAATCCATTTTAAAGTTTGTTTACCATCAAATTTAGATTGTCTAATCCAATATTTACACAATTTTCTACTCTTCTACTCTTACACATTCAGCAAAATGCTAAGTTATTAAATTATTTTAAGTTGTCAGTTGTTAAATTATTTAAAAAAATATCGTTTTCCACAATCACAAACTGTTAAAGTCCTATTAAGAGCCAAATGTAAAGGTTGTAAAATGCATTCACATTTTGTGTGTGCGCATGCATTTGAAAGTGTGCGTGTGAGCTAGGTGGGTCAAACTTGGTTGTGGGAGGATTCACACAACAGATTAACTTGAAGAAGAGGACTTGTGTTTTCAACAGACGGTCTTACTAGATCAGACACTGAAAGAAAATGTTTTACATGTTTGTTTTGTTCTGTTTGTGCTGGCTCAGTCCGACTGGTAAGTTATAAAAGCTTTTTAATTCCTCTCCGTTTCACTGTAATAAAGCTTTTACTTTGGTTCATATTAGGATTTGCATTTAACATTTTTCCTATGACTAATAAAACAAATATTACTGTGGGACTTGGCATATAAATGTGAAAATTGAGGCACTTCACATCTTAAAGATAAAAATTATTAGTTCAAACAACAATGTGTAAGTTGATGCCAGTGCATACTGTTTAGGATGTTCTACAATTGACATTTCGTTACAAACAATAACTGACTTCTGTCTCTGCTCATGGTCTCCAGGTGTGTTTGGTGAGTCAGTGTCAGTGATCGAGGGAGATTATGTCACTCTAAACTCTGATCTTACTGAGATACATGAAGACGATGATATACTGTGGAAATTTGGAGCTGCAAACTTTCTGATAGCTAAAATCAGTATAAAGAAACATGTCTTCTCCACATTTGACAGTCCTGTTGGAAGATTCAGAGACAGACTGAAGCTGGACAATCAAACTGGATCTCTGACCATCACAAACATCACAACTGAACATGATGGACACTATGAACTAGAGATAGATGGGCCTAGGTGGTCAACGAAGACATTCAGTGTTTCTGTCTATGGTGAGTAGAGATCAGTCTTGTCAGTCAAAGTGCTTACAATGGAAGACAATTAGTTTTTTTTTTGTTTTGTTTTTTTTAATAAATGCATTAACTTACATTAACTGTAGTGCTGAAATGTCATGTTTTCTAGCTCGTCTGCCTGTTCCTGTCATTATCAGAGATTATTCACAAAATCTTTCATCATCATCACAGCAGAATTGTTCATTGTTGTGTTCAGTGGTGAATGTGAGTGATGTGAGTCTCTCCTGGTACAAAGGAAACAGTTTATTGTCCAGCATCAGTGTGTCTGATCTCAGCATCAGTCTCTCTCTACCTCTGGAGGTGGAATATCAGGATAAAAACACCTACAGCTGTGTGATCAACAATCCCATCAGCATGCAGATGAAACATCTCAACATTACTCATTTCTGCCAGATTCACTCAGGTACGACAGTGGTGATGATATGATTATATATTATACTGATCTCTGATTTTGACTCGCTGAAAATAAACCATCAATGAGATCTCAGTCTAATTTGAGGTCACACTGACACATTCATTTTGTCCATAATAGATCAGGGCCTACCCTTGTTTTACATAGTGCTGATCTCTGCTGTGGTTGGCTTTCTGTTGATTTCAGCTGCATTCGTGATGTGCTGCATCTGCAGGAAATGCAGAAAATCAGGTAAGGAATTCAACTATAAACTACAAATATTACCTTAATCCATATGAATCAGATACATACAGATTTGTATAAAGATCACAAAGTTGTTATTTTTTTAACACATCTGTGAATATTATTAATGCAGTTCAGATACAGGAGGAAGACAGAACTGGTTCAGCATTGTGTAAACCAAAACAGCGAAAAACGGTAAGATCATTCATGACAGAGTTGTAAGTTGTTGCAGTCAGTTAGTCTGAAACTGATTAGAACTGCTTATAGAAGTTTTGTGTTAGACTTTCAGTGAAGTCCATTTCCAGAACAAAAATGTACAGATAATGTATTCACCCCCTGTCATGCAAGATGTTCATGTCTTTTTTTCTTCAGCCTTAAAGAAATTGTTTTTTTTTTTTTTTTTCATTTTGAGTTTTGATTTTTCTCCATGGTATGGTGCCCCGATTTTGAACTTCCAAAATTCAGTTTAAATGCGGCTTCAAACGATCCCAAATGCAGTTGTAAACGATCCCAGATGAGGAAGAAGAGTCTTACCTATAGAAATGGTTGATTATTTTCATTTAAAAAAATAAAAAAAACAATTTAAATGCTTCTTAATCTCAAACGCTCATCTTGTCTTTCTCTCCCTGAACTCTGTGTATTCTGGTTCAAGACAGTTAGGGTATGTTGAAAAACTCCAATCGTATTTTCTCCCTCAACTTCAAAAATAATTTAAAAATCATCCTACATCACTGCAGAAGTAACGACCCAGTCTTTGCAAAGTGAACATGCAAAGGAGATCAAACACCCATAACAAAAAATGCAAAACAGTGATATAAGACAATTTTTAAGTTGAGGCAGAACATGAGATGGGAGTTTTTCAACATACCCTAACTGTCATGAACCAGAAAAAAAAAGTTCAGGCAAAGTGAGACAAGATGAACGTTTGACATTAAAAAAGTTTATGACATGTATATGAACGTTTGACATGTATGTTTAAGACACCAATTATCAGCGACAATCAGACATGATGACTGTTAAAGATCACTTGATCTGGAAAGCATCTGCTGCACACAAACATCTGACAGATGTCTTTAAGATGTCAGTTTTGCATACATTCTACATTATAAACATCTTAAAAATATCTAATAGACGTCTATTTAACATTTGATAGGAAACGTATAGGCGTACTGCAGAAGAGCAAACACTCTTGCAATACGTCTTGCAGATGTAAATGCAGAAGTCAAATAGACGTCTCCATGATGTACGTGTGCTATCAGAGTAGGACGTTTCCTATAGGATGTCAAATAGACAGTTAAATGCCTTTAAGATGTTTGTGATATAGAATGTATGTAAAACTTATCTTAAACACGTCTGTCAGATGTTTGTACACAGCTGATGATTTCCAGATCAAGCGATCTTTAACAGACAACTTGCAGATGTACATGTGTTATCTGAGTGTGCTGACTGAGCTTATAGCTCATGTAGGCTAAATGGATGTCACCAGATACAACTGGAAACTGAAACAGTGGCTATGATGGCAGCAATCATTAAATAATTGCAATGTATTGTAATTATTATTATTATTTATTATAAAATAAATCACCGTCAGTTTTATAGATTTTCTATGAGAGGTATGACAAAGTTAAGCATGCTGTGCTGAAGTCTGGTCTTGGGTTGCAGCTACTTTGCGGTTCATCATCTGAGGTGAAATGCAGTATCAAGCTATTGTTTGCCATTTAGACATACTGCAGTAAGTGTCTTTGATGTCACTTTTGATTGGCGCCCTCTTCTGGCGAGACGCATAAATTCTTTTGCAGGACCCTCACAAATCTTTTTGGGTTGTACACGTTATTGCTGTGTATTATGGGTTCAAATGAGTGCACTTGATGGCTGTGTCAGAAATCGCCCCCCTATACCCTTAAATAGGGCACCTTTTGGATGGGGTCAGCCATTTTTGGTGTTTCTGAAACCACAGCTTGGAACACTTAGAGAGAAACAGTTGATCTGTTATTAATTTTCCGTTGTTTCAGCAGGTTCCTGATTGATTTGTTTCCTTGCAGAAATCAAAGACAGAGGGTGTATATGAAAATGTCCCCAAGAAACGATGACCAAATAGTGCAACTACAGTGCTTATAGACCTTTTGGTATTGTTTACATTTGAAGAGTTCAGATGCAAAACCAACTAAAAGCCATCTCAGTCAAAAATGAGATAATGATACTGAGTGAATGCTCCTGACACATAGTATACATCCATTCACTTGTCCTTCAAACTCAGGCTAAATTCCAGCCTCAGCCCAATCAGAAGTACCAGTACTTACATAGAAACCTATACAAACTAGCCAGAAGGAAATGCTAATTTTAAAGAAATACGTCAGATAGATTTAGAGGCTGTTGCATCCGAACTTTTCATTTATTCTGTACAGAATGTCCATATTTGTTTTCTCGCTTTGGTTTTTTGGCACACTCCCATGCACATTTTGTAATGTTAAAATGCTGTTGCTCTATATTAGTTTCATTCGGTGTTACACAAATATCACCCAAAATCACAAATACAAATTCTATTTTTACCTTATATGAAATGACTAAATTATTAAATATTGATCATATCTTCACAGCGCTCTCTCTCTCTCTTTTTTTTTCTTTGCATTGTGTTTTGCAGCAGGGTTTTTTAAACTTGCCTTGCCCATACTGTATATTTGTATGTCTCTCCTTATCTAGAACACCTGATTCAGCCAGTTCACTTACACAACTGAAATTGCGCAACCGCAAACTCTTGGAAACTGGTTTCATGTGCATGTATGAGCACCAACTATTGGCCTGATATGCATAATAGTGTTTTTAGCCTGACCTTTGTGGACGTGGATTTTGTCAATGTCATCTGTACGCGAAACTACTCCAAAATGCAAAAGCATTGCAATTTTTCAATTTTCGGTATAATCACTGTCATGTAAATGTACCCTTACTAATCAAATTGATGCTTCCCCATTTCCATTGCTCCTCAACTCCAGTCATCAGGGTCCACTGCTCTGCACATTTTGTATGTCTCCCTCAGTTAACGCAACTGATTCAGACCATCAGCTCTTTAGGAGAAAGATCCATGAACTGAACTGAGTGTGTCAGATTAAAAAAAAATATACAAAATGTGCAGAGCAGTGGGCCCCAGGACTGGAGTTGAGAGCCAGTGCTTTAGCCCATGCCCCAGATATTCAAGTGAGCCAATCTTGAAGGACAGGAATAAGGAACGAGAAGTGAGGAAGCTTCCAGAGGATGAGCGAGGATACGCAAGTTAATTCTATGCAATAGTCTTTCTTGTCGAAAAACCTGATGCACATATAAATATTCCTCCCCCCTTCACATCCGTCACAGTAATTATAATTTATGTTTTACCTTTGCAGTTTAAAACAAAACAAACATCTTTCACTTGTGTTCCAAGGGGTTGGAGCTATGACACAATGAAGGGAAGCAAGAATATACAAATAAGAAATGGCCACTGAAAATATGCAGTTCACATCATTTCGGACTCCAAAACAGAAGAATCAAATAAACAAATGAAATAAAAAAAAAAAAAAACTTTTGGTTCAGTTTATGAGACTAATATCAACTGAGTTTAACATTTAGTAGCTTTAGTTACAATCAGAGGTTTGAATCCAAAGGTGAAAGTTTAGCCCATATTTTTTTTTTAAATTAAAGTCCAGAATGTTCCCACCAAGATCATACTATAAATGACTTTGTGTAGCTTAATTCAGTATGCAGGTGATGAGCTCTTTTACTCTTCTACTACTACATCAGAAGAAAGAGATTTGCACAATTAGACTTTTTCTATTTTTTGTGACAAACAAATGACATTTATATTGGACAATGAAATTTATAATGACATTCCTAAATACTGGAATGTGATGGTAGTGAGCGAACTGGCCAAACAAGTAACAGTATTCATGAATTAACACTGGCATAGTTTCATCTTTCAATTATTCTTTAAATATTCCCACAACACCCCAAACAAAAACGTAAAGCATTAATACTCAGATTCCTGCTGGAAATATCAGCACAGAGTAAAATTAATGTTTACTGACCAGGGGAGACTTGCTGGTTAAATTAGGTTCAAGGACACCAGCATCCAAGACACAACATTCACTGGTGTTTTTAACAAGGATTTTTTTTTCTTTGTAGTGTTGTAGAGATGCCAATAGTAACACTGTATAGATGTAAGATTATACTTAGTCAAAATGTCCATTCTGACAAGGTATTTCTGTTTATAGGCAGTTCAGACTGATTGTAAGCAAAACATCCATTTAATGCCAGTTACAGTGTTGTTGTTTTTTTTTTTTTTTTAAATTAGTAAAACTGACCAATCAGTTAACCTCCAGTACTGGTGCTGACTATAAATTTCATCACACATTTTCTCTAAGTGACTTGAGTTTCTTCTAGTTTCCTCTTGTTTTCATGTTCTCTTTCAGTGAACTTTTTTTAAGCAAATGCTTTGTAGTAAATTTCACTTTAGCTAACCTAGGGACGCCAATTAATGTATTGAATTTTGCTTGCGCCAACTCAGGGAGGTGAAATAGGGTAGTGGGGTAGTGATGGGTACTCATGTCACAGCTGACGTTATGATTCTTGGATCATTAATGTGTGGTTATGAGTACATCGCATAAGAAAGATTGCTGGGATCTCTAACTTGTAGAACCTCTTCTGTATTATCAACACACGGAAGACACAAGTTGTAATAAAATAGATTTTATTAACAAAAGATAGACAAGAGTAATCCACAACTACTAAATGAATGAATGAAAGAAAAAGGAAAAAAGTGCATAAGACACATAAAATGCAAGAGCAAAATGCAACAGACAGATTAATGAACTCTCTATCAGGTGGTGTATACTCCGTTTCTCTGCTTCCATGTTAGATCAACTTATAATGTAATGGTCCCGCGCTCCACTTAACGTCATTGTTGCTTGTGTCACCAGCAGTTGGCAGTTCTCCACTGAAATCAAACAGGACCTCGTCAATTGACTTCACATCAGTTTGATTAGGGATCATCTACTGGCCCTCCTGTAAGAAAACAGATTTACAACTGAAATGTAAAAAATTATGTTTTTCACAAAATACTGAAGCCTTGCAATTGTGTTCTATAGGCTTGTCATGTCTGACAACATACATCACGGTTACATGGTTATCTCACTTAAAGGTGTGATATGAATAAATATGGCTGATAAATACTATTCTTAACTGCAAACTTTGAACTGGAAACACTATTCTTCACATCACAACTTAACAAGAAGATTATAATTTGAATATCACTCACAAAAGTAATGCTGCATCATGTGATTTATTATTATAATATTTTTTTGCACGTAATTACAAACACTGATCTTCTAATTTTGCAGTTAAAATTCTGCATCAAACAGTCTGTAAGGGTTATTGCTGTCCTTAGTAGTTTTCATATTATTTGTGACGTTAATTTAGGAGACAATTTTTGACACCACCTCACCTGTGAACTTCCGTTTGCATGATTAAAAGGGTAAAAAAGAAGTTTTATAGTTTACATCTGCATTACATTCTGACTCACTGTAACACCATATGTTAAATAAGTTATATAATTAATAGAAACAATTATATTATATAAAATGAATATAACTGAAAAAATGGTGGAGAAACTATATTCACTCACAAACTGCTAGTAAATTTCACAAATAATTCTTACTATTATAATAATTTGTGATTTTGCACATTTAGAATGTAATTTGTTTTGTTTTTTGTCACTACCTCACCTATACACTTCCGTTTACATTATAAAAAGGGTGAAAAAAGAAAGTTTTACATTGCACAACTGCATTGCTCTAACACTTTGTGATATATAAATTATGTAACTTAGAAAATTAATTATAATTATTAGATACAATATATAAATGTATTCATATGCTGAAATTACTAGTACAATTCACAAATAATTACAAAGAAACAAGCAATAGATTGAATTAAATGTGAAATTTTAACTGAAATGGTATTTTCTTGTAAAATAATAATCCAATAAACTTAGTTTTATTTACAACTGTAATACTTACGTTCTAGCGTATTAGTGTATATATTTTTTCACGCTTGCAAATTGCAACAACAGCAACAACAGCCAAAAGAACAACAGCAACAACTATTCCTGCTATTGCACCTGACGACAAACGTGATTCTGGAACAATACAGAGAGGCAGACATTATTACCATTTAATTTTAATTAATACTGATCTGCATTTTAAAATTCCTCAAGGGAAAGTGCAATTAAACTCACCGATGACTGAAACACTGAAGCTTTTCACACTGGTGATGCTGATGCTGCGGCGACGGCGACGGCTGCTGCTGCTGCTACCGCTGATGATCTCTAGCTTATAGAGTCCAGAGTCTGTGGTTCTGGTGTTTGTGATGGTCAGAGATCCAGTCTGATGATCCAGCTTTAGTCTGTCTCTGAATCTTTCATCACACCGATCTTCTGTACAGATCTTATTCAGATTGCCAGTGATTTCAGCAATGCGAATGCCATTATGGTACCATGTCATCACATCATTTGCTTTTCCTCCTACACCAGGATCTAAAGTGACAGATTCTCCCGCCTTCACTGACTTTGTCTTCATTTCAGCAGCAGCATCTGAAACAAAAAACAACAGCTGCTGGAGGAACTTTTGTGAAGGAAAAAACTTGCTGTTTTAAATCAAACTGTTCTGATGTTACAAACAGCAAACTCAACGTTATCAGCAAATGCATTTGCAAGTGATCTATATTCTGTATATAGGTGTGAATGCGAATGTATAGTTACAGCTGCACAATTAATAAAATAATAAACATTTCAGTTATTATATATTATAACCAACAATGTGGAGACACAAAGTAAATATGAGATCTATTGTGCAGTGTAGTCAACTTTTTTATTTACTATAATGCAAGTGTTTCTGAATGTCTAAAGCTTTTGTTTTTGGCCATCCTAATGGCCATATAGAGAATATATCATTACCTTTCTCCACACACACACACACAAAGTATTTTAAATATAAATTATTTTAAGATTAATCAATATTAATCATTGTGATTATGATATAAATGATAATAATCTGCAATTTCTGTTATAACACCAGCAATTATATACAGGTAAACAGAATACAATCTGTCAATAATATAACACACACAAACATATGTGATTTAAAAATATATGAACCATTTTACTGAACTGATCCAATCTTGGAGATAGAAACATTTTAAAAATGTTATGTTTTTCCCTCCAGTGTTGTCCTATATCCTATACTATATATATAATAGCTACCAATCATAAAAATTTGCTAAAACACTACATTTTCATACCTTTTTTTTTTTTTTTTTTTTGTCTGTTATAGAACATTTTTCCCTCCACAAAAAAAAGTGTCACCACTGAAACACAGAAATACACTATATTGCACTATATTTCCAAAGCCAAATTTATAATCAAAATCTGAATGCATATTTTCTCTGTAAAATACATGATCAAGTTGATTTGATTTCAGGCTTCTAATGGATACGACTAAACATGCACTTAACCAACATTATCACAGAATTTAGTAAATATATTACCTTATTACAAACTGAATTAATGCATTGATTTAAATAAATGTTAACACATTTTTTATGAAAATCCAATAAATTCTTAATTCTTCAGTTATTTTTAGTGTGGGATTTAAGATTAAACCAATTAAGTGTGGCCCACATAACCTGCTTTTAAATGTTAAATGACTCACCAAAGACAGAAACATTAAAGCTCTTTTCAGTTGTGCTGCGGTCGCCATGGATGATCTGTAGTTTATAAAGTCCAGAGTCTGTGATTGTGATGTTTGTGATGGTCAGAGATCCAGTCTGATTATTCACCTTCAGTCGGTCTCTGAATCTTTCTTTACACTGAGCATCTGTACAAATCATACTCTGATGTCTAATTACTTGAGAGATGCGTGTATCATTATGAAACCATTTAACTCTGTCTTCCTGTTTTATTTTAACATCAGTATACAGATTGACTGAATTTCCCACCATCACAGACACTGACACTGACACTCTGTCTTTATCAACACCTGAAGCACCTGAGGAAGAAATTAAGAGTTAAATTATAAAACATTAGTAAGGAAATAACATACAATAGAAAAATCCTGTGCAAAAGTGTGTGTTTTTTTTTTACCCCTCTCATTTCTCTACAGACCATAAAGTCAGGCCCTTCTACCCCTAATGAACATTGCAGCCTTAATATACTGCTACTTTCCACCATAATAGGCCTGTTTCCAATTCAGACTCTCATTTATTTTACAGTATGTTATACCAGTGTCTTTATTTTTGCATGAATTTTAAGACTGTGAATATATACTTTTTTTTTTTTTTAAGATCGTTTTGTTTTGATGTTAATTGGGCTGTTGAAGTCTCATGTCCTCCTCTCTACTTGCCCAAACTACCACACAATTCTCACCCTGCATTTACATTAATTGCTGAGCACTTTGAGTCTCAGATTGCTTTAAAACAGGAAGTAATACATAGAGTAAGTCTGTGCCAGAAATCTAGTTATGTCACTTTAGGTCTCTGTTTTCTGATCATTAAAACAGAATTGTAATTAAAAAGGCACTTGTCAGTTTAATTGATATTGCTCACTGCTGTCACTGTTGTAATTATATTTAAACAGAATCAAAGCTCACTTTTTTAAACAGGTTACTACGCATACTCACCAATGACAGTAACATTGAAGATCTTTTCAGTCACGCTACTCTCGCTAATGAGCTGTAGTCTGTAAAGTCCGGAGTCTGTGGTTCTGGTGCTTGTGATGGTCAGAGATCCAGTCTGATGATTTAGATTCAGTCTGTCTTTGAATTTCTCAGCAACTACTTTACACTGAACATCTGTACAGTCAATACTGAGATCTCCATTAACATGAACGATGCGAGTGTCATTATAATACCATTTAATTCGAAAGCTTTTTTGGGTTATTTCAAGACCAGTGTGTAGACCAACTGCTTCTCCCTCCTTCACTGACACCGACTCGCTGTTTGTATGAACATCTGAAACACAGAAAAGCATTACTGATTGATATTTTCATTCATCAGACATAAGTCTCCTGGATGATCTTCAACAACTTATAGAACACCCTATAACCCACATCTTGATTATTATTGTGCTTCACTATTCATACAACCTAGTGGTGATCAATGCAAATTTTTATAGACTCACCCCACGAAAGAGCTAGCCCTAGTGGTATAGTTTACACCATTTATGTGAACCTGGACCACAAAACTATTGTTATTGTTAATATTATTCTGTTATGGCAAAATCATTAGGAAATTAAGTAAAGATATTTTGTAAAATTCCTACTGTAAACATGGACAATTTTAAAGGCGATTTTCTCAATATTTTGATTTGATTTGATGTTGACCAAATATTGTCCTATCCTAACAAACCATACATCAGTGGAAAGCTTATTTATTCACGTTTCAGGTGATGTATAGATCTCAATTTTGAAAAATTTACCCTTATGACTGGTTTTGTCATTCAGGTTCACATATGGACTCAAAAATACAATTTCATGTTTTAGTTTCTTAAATCTTAATGAGAGTAAAACAGAGATCATTGTGTTTGGCTCTTCCGATGTACCAAACATTCATCATGGAAATACTAGTGTTTTATTTTCTTCTGTTAAATCATGTGTAAAAAACCTGGGCGTCTTATTTGATAGGCAAATAATTTAGTTGTTAAATCATGTTTTTACTAATTAAGAGCATTGGCTAAATTGAAGACTTTTCTTTCTTTTAAGCATTTTGAAACTGCAATTCATGCTTTTATTTCTTTTAGACTTGACTATAGTAATTCACTATATCTGGAAATCAACAGTTCATCAATATCAAAATTACAAATGGTCCAAAATGCAGCTGCACGTCTTTTAACAGGTGTTCTTAAACACAAACATATTACCCTTGTGTTAATGTCTTTACATTGGCTCCCAGTACGCTTTAGAATTGATTTTAAAGTGCTTATGCTTGTTTTTAAATGTTTAAATGGCCTCGCTCCCTCCTATCTTTCTGACTTGTTGTGTGAATATCATCCAGAAAGAACTCTTAGGTTTGCCAACCAGAGTTTGTTAACTGTTCCAAAGTCAAAATTAAAATCTAGGGGTGATTGAGCTTTTGCTATAGCCGCACCTAAACTTTGGAACAAGTTACTGATCCATATTAAAACTGCACTGACATTGCATACTTTTAAATCAAAGTTAAAAACATATCTATTCAACATAGCATATGATTTGTGATGTTTTTTGTTGTCTGTTGTTTGTTTGGTTTGTATACATGTTTTTTTTTTTTAAGTCTTTTGGAATATTGTACAGCACACTGGTCAACTGAAGTTGTTTTTAATTGTGCTTTTTAAATAAATTGAAATTGAGATTGTTCGAAATAGTGCTCTTATTTTTAAATTACAGGTTAATATTTGAAATACAGGTTGTCTGCGTTTTGTGAATAGTGGTTTCGCTTTTGATATTCCCATTCTATTCAAAACTATACTTTAGCTTTCATTCATAAATTGTGTGTGTGTGTATATATTTAGTCACCTTTATTTATATACCGCCTTTAACAATACAGAATTGTGACAAGGCGGCTGTACAGTATTAAATAGGAAACAGTACATCAACAATGCCAAAGGCAACAGTAAACACTCGCATTTTAGGTCAAGGTAGTTAATCAAAAACAATAAAATAAAATGCAATATTGTTTTAAGAGAAAGTACACACACACACACACACACACACACACGAACCCCACACCCAGTTTTTCTATTTATAGCTAACGCCATTTTATCATCTCTTCAACTGGGCCCTTAAGGACACCGTTTTCCAAAAAAAAAATAAATAAATAAATAAAAAATAAACAGGAAACATTTTTAGGACATTTGGTCGCTTATTTACGATGGGTTGGGGCCTGAAAACGCCAACTTATCAAAATATTTCACACGTTTTTGAAAACCATACTATATATAATATTTCTCGGTATCACGATATGGCGATCGCTGCTCGATTTCTATCGAAGGACGTCTACCTGGGCCGTGCGTGTAATGCATATATGCATAAATACGACCCTGACTATATTTTAATGTCATCTTAAAACCATCTAAAAAGTAAAACATCAATAGCCAAGAATTAATATTATTTCAAGTGTTAACGAATCAAAAACATGTTGAAACTACGCCACAACATTTACAGAAAAGAGTGTTATAAATGTCTTACCCTGTACGAAGAATCCACACAATGTCAGCCAAATTAAGATATTCATTTTTCCCGTTTATCCACTTAAAAATGAATGCAGTTTGCGTAGAAATGGGTTTTGTCAATAGGCCTGTCGGGCCTCTCACAGGCCAAGTGAAAGTAAGTTATTATCTGACTAACTGTATCTTATAGCTTATATCAGAAACATTTACTCCACATACAAGCTCTGAGTCGTTGTTTCATTCGTGTTTTGACAAAAAAAAACATGTTGTTGCTGTACGACAAGACTTGCTGAAGACTCGCTGGCCAATTCGACGAAAAATCAACAACACGCTTTATCGTTGTGATTGACTTGATCGGAGTTCAGTGTCACAATTTTAACGCGCTGTCAAGTTAAAATTCTTTTTTTTTTAATGGCTTATTTTAAAAAAGCGGTCTGTCTTTTTCTTCTTCCTCCTCCATCGCTTCCGCTTCATGGCCAGTGTCCATTGTTCACTCCTTGAGAGTGTTCTTGTTCTTGTTCTTGTTCTTGTTCTTGTTCTTCTTCTTCTTCTTCTTCTTCTTCTTCGTCTGCTGCTTCTTCTTGTTTTACGGCAGATCGCAGACTTATAAGTGCATTACCGCCACCTATCTCTCAAATGGACCATTGACACTCTAACTACCAAATTTTCTGATTAAACAACCCACATGCAACCCTACTTGATTCTTATACCTGAGCTTCATCCGGCGATGCGTGCTCCTCCGTCCACCCTCAGCCCTCTTGGCAGGACCTTGAGAGTGTTCGTTACCGAACAATTAAAACCAGTACAATTATAACCATTATAACCAGGAAAAGGATGGTTTCTATTGTTTTTTGGTTTGTTTGTTTTGTCAGCAGGGCTAAAATGGCTGTTGCTGCTCACTAAAAAATGTTGGGTTAAAAATAACCCAACTAGTAACCCAACTATGGGTTGGTATAGCACCTTCCCATCTATGGGTTATTTTAACCCAATGAATTGGGTTAAAATTCAGTTGGGTTAAAAGTAACCCAACAGCTGAGTTAATTATTTAGATTCATTTATATCACTTTTTATTTATTTATTTATTTATTAATACAAATACACTATAACACTATATAAATATACACTATATAATTTTTTTTTTTACAAATATATTTTTAAATGTAAAACAGTCATACTGCAAATGTTTACAAAATAATTGTACAAGAATGTGAAAATATAATAAAAACTTCCATAAAACTTCCTTCATTGACTCCGTCCTCTGTGATAAGATGAAGCAGAAGAAACATTTTACAGATAAACTAGAAACATTTTTTCATAATTGTTGGAAAACCTACACTACTAATCAGAAGTTTTTGAACAGTAAGATTTTTAAAGTTTTTTAAAGAATTATTTTCTACTCACTAAGCCTGTATTTATTTGATCCAAAATACAGTAAAAGCAGTAATATTGTGAAATATTTTTACTATTTTAAATAACTGCTTTCTATTTTAAAAGCTTTGAAAAGACTGGACAATTACATTTTAAAATATATTCAAATAGAAAGCAGTTATTTTAAATGCTGTATTTTGGATGAAATAAATGCAGGCTTAGAGAGAAGGGATTTATTTAAGAACATTAAAAATCTTGCTGTCCAAAAACTTTTGACTGGTAATGTATATGGATCACTAATATAAATAACCTACTTACCTTGAAATATTTCAGTTAATTGGCATGTGGATGTTTAATGTATGAGATTTCACTGTTGTAGTTTTCCCTTCACTGAAGAACCCAATGTCTAAAAACAAGTATAAACACATTTAGTACACATTTAAAAAAAAACATGCAAATCTGTCATAGCTTTATAAGAGAAATGGTTGTAATTAGAGGCTATTTTAATATATGCATAACAATATTCAATGTAAATAAACCATAAAAACACATTTAGTGTTATTACAATTAGTACTCGCTTTCCAAACAACTGACGCTTGCCCTGTTTTCACCAGCAGGTGTCGCCGTTGTGTCACGAACGATTGGAAGCGGTGAATCATTTTGCGAAGCGATTCGTTTAATTCATTCGAAACTTTGAAAAGCTTCGTTTCTCCCATCACGTCTTTCTTTTGGGAAAATCTGATTGTTTTTAGACTTTTCTAACAGAGAATTCACCGAATTTGAGCGCATCTCTCTGAGCTGCCGCTGAGCTCACGTTACATACTGGACCGAAGTTGAAAGGTCTGTGCGGCGCGGTTCAAATCAATAATGTCTCATTTAACATTAGCCATTTCCCATGTAAAGTTAAATGTGATAACCATTAATGCGACCAAACAAACTGTAGTCAGAAACCGTACGTCTAGAACCCTTCATCAGCTGTAAAATAATACTAAACCTGTAGTAATGGTAGACGGTGATTTCAATAACATAAGTCCTATATACATTCCACCATACATTATTAACTTTAGGTTACTGTAATACATCTCTAAACAGTTTTACAACTTTCTGCTAATGTTTATTTAATTTATTACTGCTAGCGGCCTAACTGGAACGTGAAGGTATTCGTTTACAATGGAGCTCATTCTCCGCAGTAACGTTACAATACACTGACTAAAGGAAACTACAACTTCGTTAAAAAAGCAAACATACAACAACAAAAGTTCAGTTTTGAAGTGCATTTCACGTTCTTCGTATAAGTATAATGTTATAAGAGTGATTAAAACCCTGTTACTCACCTCACACTGATGCAGCAGCAACTTCTTCTGTCGTCAGTCACCGTCGTCCGTTAAAATTTGAACTGTCGTGGCGGGAACCAATTAAACCCAACGCTGGGTTATTATTAAAAACAACCCAACGATGTTTAAAAAAATAACCCAGCGTTTTAGAAAATAACCCAACACAGTGACCCAATATGTGTAACCCATCTATTGGGTTAAAAAAATAACCCATCTATTTTTACTGTGTGGCAATCTGCCTTGGAACGTTGTAAGGTCCACACAATTGGCCCAACGTAGGTATCCAAAGGTGGATGAAAGTTTCTTGCGTGTTCGGTCTTTTCAGTGTGTAAAGTTATTAAATTTAGATTTAATTCAAATCTGACATTTTATTATGACCTCACATTTGGGTTAGAATGCCAATTATTATTGATCATTCTGAGGATAATTTATCTCGACATCTGATTATTTATTCTTTAATGTTATTGTATTTGTGATACAATACAATCTACTAGAGTCAATAATTACAAAGTATTTCAGAATTAAATAAAATGTAACAATTTATTAAGGAGTAGAAAAGGGACTTTTCTCAATACTTCTCTCAGTGAGATGTGGAAACAAATGTCTGTATCTTAATACACTGTGTGTATTGTCCATCTCAGAAGATCAAAGTGTCTGAGGTTCTGTAAACCTTACAACGTAAACATTTTACACCACATTTATTTGCACACATATATTTTTTTTCCACAGAACTTTTTTGGAAGTTATCCCAACTCTAAATTTTCCTTTGATTATATCCTTGTTTTTATTAACAACTTGGACAAGAAGTAACAGCTGTTCTTGTGTCCAGTTTGGTTTTCTTTTACATTTGCATGTCTTACTATCAGCCATGATTATTCTACTCCGTTAATTAAAAGGGTGTTTATATGCATATCAGCTAATTGTTTATGAGAAGCCCACATGTAAGAGGCTGACAATTAGCTAAACATACTTGCTTAATTGGTGACAGCTGCATTTTAAAATCTTTATTTGAATGTGGCAACATTTTTATACTCTACAACATTTCTATGAATAAGTCACTGACAGAGATCCCTCTCCTATCAGCCAATCACTGTGTGCAGAGTTAGTAAGCATGCTAACATCATTCATAGCAACAAGGTCAACCCCACCCTCACTCTTAGCTTAAGACTCCTCTCTATTCCTTAGTAAACATTTGTCTCAGCAGCTTTGTGAATAGGTTTTAAGAGAAAACTCTTAGCTAAAAACTTTTACTGCTATTGAGCAGAGCTCCTAGTGGTAAGGTAAAATGTTTTGAGAATATGGGCCCTGGTTTTTAACAGTGACTGGCAACCAACATAATAGGTGCATTACCGACTACCTTCTGCTCTGGAGTTTGAAACAGAGTTTAAAATCTTTTCATCAGTCCTTCTTCCCTAATAAAATCAAGTTTTACAGTCTCACTCCTAGACTGTTTTATTACAGCCTTAATATCTAATTCCTAAACTTCATTTTTCCTCATTTCATCTATCCGTATTTACTGTTCATATTTACTACATTTAATTAATTGCATGTGAGAGTCTAAATCTGACATTTACACATAAACCAATAAGTGCTTTCCTGCTATTTTGAGAGTGCGGTTTAAATTGGAATACCCTAACCTAACCTTATTCTGTTTTAGATAACTTCCTCTTTCATTGACTTACCTATATAACTTGCTTTTAGATTTACATCATTAATTAAACTAAATAAATCTACCTCTTTTTTCATTGTTCCATTTTACTTTCCATTCTTCCATTGCTTTATTCCGGATTAATACCTTGATTTCTGATTTACTTATTGAAACTTGTATGTTTCTCTGTAAAGGTTGTTTAGCTAACTTGTCCACTTACTCATTTCCCTTCATTTCTATATGTGCTGGAACCCATATAACCTTCAATGAAATCTCATTCTGAACAATTCTCGAATGAACAGTGGACAGCATAAATGAGTACAC
This sequence comes from Labeo calbasu, assembly GCA_019740295.1. Lineage (NCBI taxonomy): Eukaryota > Metazoa > Chordata > Actinopteri > Cypriniformes > Cyprinidae > Labeo > Labeo calbasu. Next base: position 27,686 of record JAHKKF010537205.1, read on the forward strand.
CCCCTCTAAAACTAAACAAATTCCGCAATTACTCTTTACTTGGAAGACATGTTAGGGTTCTTTGGAGATATAATGCTCCAACAAGCCTGCTTGATTAATTACCAAATAAGAATGTTAAAATTATTGAGCAAAATAAGATTTTCTTATCAAAGTGATAAAATGTTGTGTTGCAAATGTGAGTGCACCCTTCTGAAAGTTACCAAATAATACTTGCAAGTGTCTCAGAGCTGCCAAAAGCTGTGAAAAGAGTGACACTTTATCTCATAGAGTATGACAGAAGTGACAGGAATTACCTGCTGTAGCCAAAGCACAATACATTTATTTAACCTATTCCAAGGACCATATTTACAAAATATAGACTTTGGGAATCCATACTCTGGTCTCAAGAGACCAAGTCAATCATTTCGGATCCAAAAGCATCCAAAATGTTCTGGTGTTACTAGAGGAGGAGTACTTATATACACCCACACATACATACACACACACACACACACACACACACACACACACACACACACACACACACACACTAACTAACACACGGACATCCCCACATACTCATTACCCCC
>JAHKKF010537206.1:0-63671 GCA_019740295.1 Labeo calbasu
TTGGCAGTAATGGTAACGGCGTTGTAACGTAGGAAACAGTAATTCGTTTGATTACTCGTTACTGAAAAAATAACGCCGATAGTAACGCCGTTTATTTATAACGCCGTTATTCCCATCACTGGTGTGGACACAACCACCCTACAACAATAAAAATCCATTAATTCCTTTTTTTTAATTCTCAAATAACCTAAACAGTCTCAATTATCAAGATTTTCTGAGCAGTATGACGTCATATTGTTCAATCCACGCCCACGACTCCTAACAGACTGTCCCGTATTAGCATATATCCCCCCTCAGCCAATTGTGTACGCTGTCCATCATTTTCTCCGTGCTCGAGCAGCTGTAGCGACAACAATATCTTGTAAACAATGCAGGTGTTTTGTAGTTGAATGTAAAAATGAATATAAAAGTCCTCATTTTCTCCCAACATCAGAGCCACTGAGAATGCGGTGGATTAGTTCTGTTTTTGCTGGTAACGTGCCACCGAATACACAAAAAAAAAACAGAAGAGGGGGGTGGAGTGACCAGTAGCTCATTATCATTTAAAGTGAAATGCACCAAAACGGCTTGCTGTTTTTGACAAGGTAAAAAGGGTGTTTTACACAACCATTGAGGAATTTTAACCAAAGTATGTTGTCTTCATTTCATGAAGACCCTAAAGAATCATACCAACTTGTGGAAAATGGACATCCAGTGTCCTCTTTAAAGAAAATGAATGGTAAAACTGTATTGATTGGCTCAAAACAAAGAATACAGTGGTCTGCAGTGTTGCAGGAAGTTAATATATTTTAACATTACCTTTACTGATTGATATTCATAGTCTGAAGACTGTATATCATTGAAGCCTACAATGATGCCTTGAGATTGTGCAAGACCGCTAGTGGTCATTGTGTCAAACAGCATCAATTTACCCATTCGATTATAACAGTCTTCAGCAAGGCAGCTGTGCTGATTTCTTCTTCTAGGCCCAGGCAAGTTCCTCTTCCTGGGTGGTAAAATCTGTGTGGGGAAAATGGCTGAGCGACAGCCGTAACAAGGGGAACGTCCATCCATCCGACCAAAACCCCTAAAGGGAAAAAAAAATGTTAATACAATGCTCCTCGTCATGCAGAAGACAAAAGGCTGTCATTTAAAACAGCACTATACAGTACAGCATACATAAAGTTAATGTCTTACTTGAAGGTTCGAAAGCAGTTTGGACAGTTAAACTCTGCTATACCCCACATTTTGTTGGCTGGCACAGGGTCATACTTTTTTTTGCACCTGTGACAGCGTGACACCTATAACAAGCGCACACAGATGAATACTAAAGCACAGAGTGAAAGGGATTGTAAGGTTGTAAGGTGTGGTCACACGTCATACCCTTTTCCTCTGAGGCACACGTCGCCACCAATCCCTGTCACATGACTCGCAGGCAAACTGATGAATGACAGAAGGGATCTGGTTTGCCTGAGCCTGGTCAAACATTCGTTTGTTCTCTTCTGTTAATGGCAGAACTCGCAGACGTGCCCTGAGCTCCTGCAAACATGTCTGTGCATGTTAGTTCACGCTGCTTACAGTACGCATACATTCTTCATTATTAACCTTAGTACAATTAATAATTCAAGTAAACAACGCAAAGCAACTAACCGCTATATCATTGTCATCTTTGGGCTTTTTCTTGGCCGATGCCTGAAGTAGGATAGGAGTGATGCAATAAGTCCACAGTGTAACATGATTTTTTATTTATCTTCTAAATCTACATGCAATAGGGGAATCTCCTTACTTGTGCTGGTTGACCGGCACCACTGGATCCAGATGACCTGGGGGGGTTTTCTTCCTATAAATGTTTGATGACTATCACCATTATACAATTAAAAACTGTAAGGTAAACAGCAGTAACTGGTACTTCCATTTTCAGAAATCATGTAACATGTCAAATCATGTTTACAGGTTTTTAGGAGATGGTTGGGATGTTACCTGTTGTTTTTCGTCAGCTTTGAGTTTCATAACCACGTTCTGTAAGAGTGCAGAGAATAGACATTTCAGTCACACTTAATTTCATTGCATTAGATAGCAAATGCCTTTCTTCAAATGCAAATCCCTGTTATTTTGTAATCTAATGCAGTGACATTCATATGTATTTTAAATGTGTCAGGTTTCCCAATACTTTTTGCTACAAAACACACCTACAAGTTCTTTCCACAAATTTACATAAACTGCTTAAAGTTACCTGCACCATACCTTAGCTACAGGGTCGTTATTCAAAGCTGACCTGTCTTCCTCGTCCAGCTCTACATATAAAAAACACCACATCAAAAGAATAAGATGTGAAGTGGATATAAACACACAAGAGTGAGTAACGGTAAATATTACACTATGAGGCTTAGGAGAAAAGGTTTGCACTTTACCCCTGTCGTTATCTGCCATCAGGGCGACACACATTGCAACCATACGATGGTCGTTTCCATAGCGTCGCATAAGCAGTACAGCCATGTCAATTTCAATAAGTCCATGAAACTTCTCTCTCAGTCGCCTGACACTTTTTTCCAACTAAGCGAAGAGAGAGCAAAAAAAAACCCCACACATTAAATTCACATTTACTTATATTTACTTGAAACGGCAACCACGTAGTGTAAAACTCAGTGAGACACTCCTGTGTGGCTCTTAAAATGAATATAAAGGTGAATATAAAGGTGATAAAACATAAATCTGTTTATAACCTACGTGCAATATGCACTATGAGTGTTGAGGAAGTTACTGCACTATACTTCCTTTAATACCGTGCCTGTCATATTGTCTCCAATAAAATATCATACGCCATTTAACTGTATGTTTACACGAATAACAAATACTATACCTCCACTTCTTCACTCATTCGACTCATCTCTCTGTCGTTCGGTGTTGTTTTAGTACCTGCAACGACACCGCTAGACCTCTTATACTGTGGCACCGTTTCCTTTAGCGTTTTCAGTATGTTAGTGTGGTATATCACTTTCAGTTTGATCAAAAATACCACATCATGGCCAATAGAGGTCGCCACAATACAGCTGTAAACCAAGAACAAAATAAGAGCACCCTTGACTGTTCAAGCAAATGTGTAGTGAGGATTTGGAATCAGAGAGTAATTCGAATCTCTTGAATCTGTTCACTAAAAAGAATCATTCTGATTTGTTCAGTGATTCACTAAATCGTCATTTTGACTCTGTATGGGCATCAGGTTGACTCACATGACGAACAAACATGCCCTCCTCCAGTTTAATTCATGAAAGACAAGATTAGTTCATAAATACCAGTTTGTTAATGACTAAACAGTACAGAAAAACAAACAAACAAACAAACACACACACACACACACACACAAAACTGTAACTGAAATCGTTTTCTGTTGATTTCCAAATGTCATTTTCAATAAACATAGGCTTCCCAGTAACATTTAAACTGATGTAATTTCAAACGTCAAGCATCAGCAAACATTAAACCTATTCAAAACAATTTTACTAAAATGTATTTTTAGTAAAATTTTATAGGCCTATAAAAAATTATAATAATAAATAATAATAAAAATACTAATCATTCTTATTATTCTTTTTATTAGTCAATGACTTCAAATCCCAGGGTTCTCTGGACGCGAACGCGTCCTCTGCAACATTGTTTTTACAGTGCCGGTCTCGTGCAGAACTCACGCGTTCCTGCTGAAAGAAGTTTATGGATGACAAGAGGTCTGCCAACAGGACACAGGTTTTTACATGCTGCAAAACGGACCGTTTAGTTCCATTCAGTAAGTGCATGTGCCAGAACACTTCCAACAGGTTTAGCCTTTATCACTATTATATGCTTTTTATCTCATGTTTTGTTTTTCACGCAATGCAACTGTCGTCACTGTTATTTCTGAATGCTTAATATTAAAAGGTGACGACCTTTATGACACATAACACTTGTCATGCGGTTTTAAATGTGAAATTTGTCACAGTTCTTGTGCATTGCAACTGACCGCTTAAAACGCGCACATGAGGCGCGCTCCCGTGCTGAGAAAATCTGATTAAGAGTTAATCCGCAGTCCAGAAACCTTTCAGCGGTCTCTGTACGTTTATTTGTCCCTTTAAACGTTCACCTAGCACGAAAAATGTGAAACTTTAATTCAGTGGTCGTCTTACAGTGTAGTTACTGACTTTTTCATTTTGTAAAACTTGTAAATGTACTTATTATCGCTGCTGTAATTAATTATATTTACATAGGCTATGTGTTGTAACATATTTACGTATGCGTAAAACTGAGATCAGCATTAGAAAATGGTCATAACATGTTTGTGATCTGAACAGAAAACTGGACAAAGCTTTGGCAAGTATAGTGTTACTAAAGTTTAATGCTTTTATTGTGGTTTCAGATTAGAAATCATCGTTGAACGAAAGTTATGGGGACACGAAAAGTTTTGGTGACAGGATGCTCCTCTGGAATTGGCTTGGCAGTGGCAGTCCGTCTTGCAAAGGATGAATTAAGGCGCTTCAAAGGTAAGAAGAATGTAAAATAATAATGGAAAATTATATGAATGAACTGCTTTTGAAATTAAAACTCTTAGAAATCTATCTGTCTATCTATCTATGAGTTTCATAACATTACAAAAGAACACTTTTGAATACTGTTCCTTGACTAATGGATAACTAACACAAGAACAAATAAGTAATGCAATATTAACATTGTAGTAAATGCTATGAATTAACATGAAACTGTGATTAATGCATTAGTAAGTAGCACTCAGTTGAATGTGGTAGTTAACTATTAGCTAATTAGTAACTTATATTTTTTCATGCCTTCCAGGAGACTACATACAGTTTCATAATTAATGTCAATAATTAATCAATAACTAATGCAGGACACATTATTTTTTTATTTTAATTTTATCAATTAATCTAACATTTAACAACTTTACAGAATCAATAGATAATAATATGTTAATAATTTCTACATTTTTATCAGTTTTCTTACAGAACTAATAACTGACTATGGACAATCCTAAAGATATTTAATCCCTTTGAACGTAATACTATATCATGGAGACTACTGGAGCATTTTGAGTCATCGGCAAAATGCTAAAAAAGGAAAAAAAGTAAACTATGAAAAGATTCATGATTTGTAATGGTTCTATGTTCAGTTTTATGCAAAAGTATGGAAAACCCTTGCAGAATCTGTGAAAATGTGTAATAATTTTAACAAAATAAGAGATCACACTAAATGCATGTTATTTTTTATTTAGTACTGTCCTGAGTAAGATATTTTACCTAAAAGATGTTTACATATAGTCCACAAGACACAAAAATAGCTGAAATAATTAAAATATCCCCATGCAAATGTTTGGGAACCCTTGGTTCTTAATACTGTGTGTGGTTACTTGGATGATCTACAACTGTATATATTTTTTTGTGATGGTTGTTTATAAGTCCCTTGTTTGTTCTGAACAGTTAAACTGAGCACTGTTCTTTAGAAAAATCCTCCAGGTCCTGTAGATCCTTCAGGTTTCCAGCATCTTTTGCATATTTGAACCCTTTCCAGCAGTGACTGTATGATTTTGAGATCCATCTTTTCACACTGAGGACAACTGAGGGACTTAAACACAACTATTAAAAAAAGGTTCAAACATTCTCTGATGCTCCAGAAGGAAACATGATGCATTAAGAGCTGGGGGTGAAAACTTTTGAATGGCATGCATTTATTTTTATTTTGTTGAAATATAATTGTTTCCATTTAGTACTGCCCCTTGGAAGCAACAGAAGATACTTGCATGTTTTCCGGAAGACAAATTAAATACAATTTCAGTTTTCACCCCTTAATGCATTGTGCAACCCACTAGTAATGACTCAAGTGTTACCAGATCCATCCCAAATCATAAAAAAATCTCAAAAGCTTACAGTGATTTCAGTCATCACCAGGTTAGCATGCTATTCACTAGTGAGTTACCATGAAGTTTACTTAAGAATTATGCATTCCATATTATTTACATTAAGTATGAAACTATAGTACTTCTCTGGGAGGTATGAAAAAATAGTAGTTACTGATTAGCTAACAGTGAACTAATGCATGTGTGTTACTCATTTGTTTCTGTGTAATTATTCATTAAGGATGGAACAATATTCTAAGGTCTTACAGTATGTACATTAGCTAATGATCAAGTAAGTATAATATATGAAGTAATAATATATGAAGTAATAATCTTTAGTAATAGTCTTACTGTTGACTGTGCTTGGGTTAGTTGTGGCTACTATGAGGGACCTGGATAGGAGAGAAGCTCTGGAGAGAGCAGCTGGAGAAACCCTCAACAGATCCCTGGAGATCCGACAGCTGGATGCCACCTGTGAGGACTCCATCAGAGAGTGTGTGAACAGCTTGCCAGATCGACGAGTGGATGTGTTAGGTGACACTGAGAGTTTTCTTTCCAACAAATATTTACTCAATTCCTGAGCAATGCAGATTCATAGCAATATAACCAAAAACCTTTTCCAAAAAATTATATTACAATAATATCTCTCTGTTTTTACACCCATGCCAGTTGTGCAACTTTCTCACTGCTAATAGTGGCAGGACACGGAACCTCTGTATTAAAGGGATAGTTAATCCAAAGTGTAAAATTTGGTCATTGTTTTCTCATACAGATTGATGTCAGAATATTAATTTTTGCTTGAACTATCCCTTTAAACTCTACTCTGCAAAACGCTACAGAATGTTCACCCACATCTTGTTTGATTAAGACTTCACCGCACTGTTTTGTAGTGAATAATGCTGGTGTGGGTATGATTGGTCCTTTGGAGTGCCAGAGTGTAAGTGCTATGCAGGAACTCTTCAACACTAATTTCTTTGGCCTGGTGAGACTGGTGAAGGAACTCCTGCCTGACATGAAGCGGCATCAGAGTGGACACATCGTAGTGATGAGCAGCGTCCTGGGCATCCAGGGTAATACCACATAGCTCATTTATTCTAAACCGTACACTTACAACTAAAAGAATCATACAATTACTGTTTAAAGGAGTAGTTCACTTCCAGAACAAAAATTTTAAGATAATGTACTCACCCCATTGTCATCCAAGATGTTCATGCCTTTCTTTCTTCAGTTGTAAAGAAATTATGTTTTCTGAGGAAAACATTTAAGGAATTATCTCCATATACTGTAGTGGTGCCCGTGAGTTTGAACGTCCAAAATGCAGTTTAAATGCAGCTTCAAAGGGCTCTAAACGATCCCAGCCAAGGAATAAGGGTCTTATCTAATGACAAAATCGGTCATTTTAAAAAATAAAAATTTATATGCTTTTTAACCTCAAATACTCGTCTTGTTTAGCTCTGCCATGCGCATGCATACTCTGCGTAAACCACCTAGTCTGAGTCAATACAGGAAAAACTCCCATCTCATTTTCTCCTTCTACTTTAAAATCGTCCTACATCCCTGCAGAAGTACCGATCCAGTGTTTACAAAGTGAACGTGCAAAGAAAGTCAAACACCCTTTACAAAAAAGGTAAAACGGCGATGTAGGATGATTTTAAAGTTGGACATGAAAATGAGATAGGAGTTTTTCAACATACCCTAACTGTATTGACCTAGATTACTCAGAGTACGCATGCACGTCGCAGAGCTAGACAAGATGAGCATTTAATAAATATATGTATTTATAGAGTACTCTTTTTTTATTTTTATTTTTTTTCAGGACTACTTTTCAATGATGCATATGCTGCCTCTAAATTTGCTGTAGAGGGGTTTTGTGAGAGTCTTGCTGTGCAAGCTATGAAGTTCAATGTCAAGTGAGTACAAAATAAAACAAATTTCCTAGCAAACTGATAAAAAGGGCTAGGTTAACAAAATGTGCTCATAGGTAAATTCACTTTTTATCAGCTGGTCCCAAAGTAATTTTTAGTGGATGTTTAATTCTAGCGTGCATTAAATCTTAAAAGTGTATTTTACAAAACAAAAAAAAAAACACCTGCACTTGCAGGTAATATGATATTAAATAATATGACATAAAAGGTCACTTAAGTGTACTTAAAATACAATTAAAGTACACTTTGCACTTTGTAATGTCAAAACGTATTACTTTAAAGTCTTTTGTCATGCTTTAAAGGTTTACATTTATTTTGATGTGCCAACTAACAGACTAAAGCACATGTAATGTAAGTGTATTATTTGAGTGTATTATTAAACTGTTCGACAACATTACATTTAATTTATACTTGCGTATATTCTTTTACGTGGTTAGTTCAACCAAAAATTTTGTCATTAATTACTCGCCCTTACGTCGTCCCTAACCCGTAAGACCTTTGTTCATCTTTGGAACAAAAATATATGATATTTTTGATGAAATTTGCATAGACAGCAACACAACTACCATGTTCAAAGCCCATAAAGGTAGTAGGAGAATCATTACAATTAAAATACTTTTTGTGCACAAAGAAAACAAAAATAACGACTTTTTCAACAATTTTTTCATCCATTGTACAGTAAGTATGGCTTTTATACAAATCCAACAGGATGACGTTAGTGGAGCCAGGCCCAGTTGTAACTGAGTTTGAGCAGAAAGTGTATGAAGAGGCAGAGAAGATGGATCTGTCAGAGACTGATGAGGAGACAGCTCGGATCTTCCGTCAGATCTACCTGCCATATTCGCGTAAAGTTTTTAACTCGGTCGGGCAAACGCCTGAGGAAGTGGCAGAGGTGAGTGTGTGGATGGGCTGTTCTTTTTTTGTTTGTTAAGGCTCCCTGTTCAACTGAATGACAGATAAATGTCTCTTATTTCCTACAGCAAACTCTCCAGCTGATTGTGTCCAAGAACCCTCCATTTCGTCATCAGACCAATCGTTTGTACATGCCAATGACTGCCATGAAGCATGCTGACCCTACAGGGCGACTACCCATAGATGCGTTCTATAAAATGATCTTCCAGCATGACCGTATGTTCAATGCTAGTCTGAGTATTCTACGCATACTGCACAGAAGAATGGGAAAAGGTACTGCCTAAAAAGGATTCTGATGGGGAAAAACATTTCAAAAGCATATCAAAGACATATTGCCAATGCTCAAACAAACAATAAAATGCAACACAGTTAGCATTGCAACAGTTTTGCTACTGTGATGACTCACTACTTGATGTCCAATGTAAATTCTGGATCCTGAAAGACTGTTTTAACTTTAACCTCCAGACAATTCATAGACTTCGCTTGGAGGAACAAACAGGTTTTGTGAGGAAACAGCTTATCATTTAATGAATCGACAGCCTACCTAGCCTACACTGTAAAAAATAAAAAACACAATTTGTAACAAAATAATTTGTTACCCTGCTGCCTTAAAATTTTAAGTTTAGTCAACTAAAATAAGTTTATTCAACTTGAAATGTTAAGTTGTATTTGTGTCTGCTAAACTTAGCAGATGGGTAAGTAACCCCGCTGACTTAAAAATTTAAGTTGTCATTTAGTATAATTTAACATTTCAAGTTGAATAAACGTTTCTTGAGTTGACTGAACTTAAAATTTTAAGGCAGTCAGGTTACAAATTATTTTAAATTGACTCAACAAATTGTTTTTTACATTGTAGTTTTGGATTGAGCTATTTGTAGAGTTTACACTGAAAAAATGCAGTTTTATAAGAGAAGACTTTTTGCGACAGGTGGGATTTCGTTTACAGGACCTCTTATTCATTTCTGTAGTATCCATAAATGACGATTGACTGTTGCACTATTGCAAAATTAAATGACGTCAAGGCTGTGAACTGCAGCCAGCAACTTACTTGCTCATGCTCATACTCCTGCACACATAACATACAAGAGACTGAATGTGATTCAGTGCCTGATATCCACCTTTTTCTTTTAATGTGGAAGCCTATGGGACTATGAGACTTCTGGTTCATTAGTCGCTATAGGGAAATAACGAGAAGAATAACAACGTGCAGTGAACGGTAAAACTGTTTGCACTACAAACCATTGCGCTCATAGTTAAGATAATACATTAAAAAATTCAGCAAGACACCAATTTGCAGTATCAAGCAGAAAAACGAGCTGTTTTGTGCGGCTAAAAATAGCTGGATATGAATAAGACCTGGAAGCCCACTCTTACAGGAAGAAAAAGGTTGATACTCATGCTTAGAAGTAAAATATAGTTGGAATTAAATCGGCAGCGATGCTTTGGGCTGTACAAATCGGTTGGACCAGGAAAACATTTGGAGTACTATAGACTGCCTAAAGTTATAACAAATCAGGGAGAAGAGTGCAAAAAACTGAGGATTTGTGGTTGGCCAAACTGAACCAGGATTTCCAGGGCAACAATCTTGACAACATTCGTGTAATTTCCGGTCAGGTATGTATAATATTAGGCTAATTAATACTGCTCGTACATATCTTTACCACCTATTAACTTCAGTTTGCCAAAATATTGTGCCGTTTCCTGCTTACTAAGTCCTCTATATGATTTAGCAGCTTCCACATGTTTTTCCTGTGGTTTAGACAGCATAAATTAGCAGAACCAGGTATTTAGTAGTGCATTAACCATGCATCCATGCTGTTTACATCCGAGTATCGCAGACACCGCCGCGCTTCCAGGTAACTGTCCAAATCGTGCTAACACTCTATATCCAGTATACAGTAATATCCAGTAATATAGTTTATAGTAATATAAATAGTCATGTATCCAGTAGTAAATATATAGTAGTAATACTAATATCCAGTAGTAGTTTATCACTGTTCAAACAAACAGCGGCAGCTGCCACAAATGTCACCGGAAGTGCCGCGCTTGCGCTTTGTCTCGCGCGCTTTCCAGTCACACAGAAAAAGATAGCGGTGAAAAAAGCAACAGTTTAAAAAGCACTTGATAATCGCTATTGTGGATATGTTTGCAGTTCACTGACATCACGACGACAGATGAGGTAATTAAATTTTACTGCTATGATAGTCCTTCGCATTAAAATCAGTCAGGCTTTTAATATAGACGCGCTTTTGTGCTGATGTGTTGCCTCTCCCGTGTGGAAATATTAATATATTTTGGTTAAAAAACTATTGAAAACTAAAATTGCTAATTTAGTTGCTTAGCAATGAATAAAGATTTAAATGTACAATTAAATTGACCTGGCAAACTAATTTTCTGGCTAAATTAATGTCAATTATTGAGTGGGTTAGCGCCATTATGTGGTTGCCTTGCAATGGCATAATTAAGCTACAGGCTTAAAAATTTCCCTCATATGCTCCGCTTCTCATGAGAAACAACGGGCAAAACTTAACTTTACATGCAGAAGCAGTATCACTGAATACCAATAGAGGGCGATGTCAGATTTGTGTTGTTCAGTTGTCCTTATGAAAAGCTCTCCATCACGAACAGATGTTTAATCATTAACGTCGACTATCCAGTTAGTTTATTGTTATTATGAGCATCGTAAAAAAAAATTGGGTTAATATTTGACAAGAAGTGTTTAGTAAACGCTAGAGTTTCTCCGTTTATGGGATCTAAAGCAAAATACTGGATTCAGTTGAGACAAAGAATAAGACATGAGTGAAATGTAGTTTCTACTGCTTTATTAGAAGTAACATATTTTACAACTTTGTCTGTAGAAAGAAACTGTGAAAAACTGTTTATATACAATGATTTTAAACTACTTTTAAACAAGTATAGGAAATTAATAATGACAATAGAAAATATCTATGGCTGTTCTAGTTACGCAAGACCAATACACAGTCACATCCTCACCTTAATAATGCTAATAAAAAGTACATTTACTTTTTGTTCTTTTTAGTACATATTCATTTTAGAAACATAAGACTTCTCATAAACAAGTAGACCTAAACAAGGTGAAACATATTTACAAAAAGGTACTGGAATTTCAAAAAAATATCTGGAGAACTGTATCATAAGAAATGAATGAAAGGAAGACTTATGCTGGGTTAGCGAAGCTTAGTAGTACATGGTATGTAGGATAACAAAGAGGTCCAGAATGTGCTCCAAAACCACCACAAGCCTTGTGGTATATTTAATAGTTTCATAGCTGCACACACAGTATAGATTAAGCACAAATACTATTTCAAATAATAACGTGTTTATGTGCCATAGTCTAATGAAATGGGCGTGTTCCTCTTGGCAACAGCAAGGAAACACCTGTCGGTGTCATCAAATGCAGGTCTTACAGTTGGGAATATTGAAGAGGGATGAACATACGGACATGTTACAGAAAGCCAGGGGCATCACTACATGGTAGCGTTTCCCATCTCACGCCTTCTGACCAGACACGACAGATGTCATCGTCTAGGCCGACGGGGTGGGAACTGCTAAAGATGCAGACAACACTGCATGCTATATAACACCTCCCTGAGGAGTGACAGAGCAATAGCAGACCATTAGAACCCCGTTAGCCACGTACCCAACACACAACACATATGCTTGCTATCCAAACCAAAAGGAGCTGGAATATGATTAGACCACATGGAAATGCTGGACCTGAGGGATCAAATGACAATAAAATAAATCAACCACACTGCCTTGGCTTCATAAAGCCCCAGAGGAAGACTTTCTAGTGGTCAGGTGTCAGCTGCAGCTGTTCGGTATTGAAATGAAGTGCTTGTGAGGGCTCAGGAACACGGTGAGATCAGTTGCGCAGCGGTCAGCGGCTCCACGAGCGCTGGGTGGTGGCTTCTGATCGGGAATGTTTGCGGAAAGGAAGTTGGGTGTCACTGAAGAAGTGACGCAGAGCAGCAGCCTAATAACACAGCTTAATACATCAGTGTTCCACAGGTAACTGTGGTTCCAAAAATGCGGTTATAAAACGAAAAACAGAAAACAAATTTACACAAGGCAAGACTATAAGGCAGTGACTGGCAGGGATTTTGAGAGGGAACGGGTAGAGCGTTGGCCAGCTCTGGCCTATGTAAGTCGGTGAGGTCACTGAAGAAACTATGTTCAGTAAAATCATTTCCACTGATACAACACTGAAAACATTCTAAACACTGGCCTGTTTTAGAGAGGCGCTTATGCACTGTTGTTATAAATGCTGAACTAGTATTTCAGGGTTTTCTTGCCATCTTCCTCTGTCTCTCTCTCTCAAGCGTCTCCCCTTGAAGTGCTTCACAGATGCCCCTCTACATTCATACAAATACTTTTACAAAACGTATAAAATCATTTTAAATCAGAATATTTCACTTGTATTGGTCTCTATATACCTCTGTTTTCATGTGCCAATCTGTTTCTGAACGCTAGACTAAATAAATATCACTAAAATTTTTAAAAACTCTAATCTCATTATGTGTGCGTGTCACTCGAATGCCTGGTGTATAAATTCAATTGCTGCTGATGAAACTGGGGCGGAACAGGCGAACTAAGCAATCACGAGTTGCTCCTCTTGTAACAGTAGTAACATGGAACCTGAGGAGACCTCACGAGTCCCACGTAATATATTGGGAGTAGTAAGGCAGTTGTTATGGGGGTCACTAAAAACAACAGAGACAGAAAGAGGGTGAAAACACCCACAAGGCAGTTTGGAAAAACATAAGACAATAAATAAAAAGAAAGGAATTTCCTTCAACATTTCACTTTTCTCTCAATCTATTTTTTTTTTAAAAGTTTGTTAGTTTCAGGAGTGTCCCCAAGTCTTTGAAATGAAAGACGTGGTATTCTTCATATACTTTTTTTTTATAATTAAAAAACAAGTCCATCTGTGACAGAACGTCTTACTTCATTAAATTGTCTTTTCTTTTTAAGACAACACAAATTTCCCTTTAACTTTCTTTCTGCAGACACCAGCAGACGGTCTTTTTGACGCAAAACAGTCAATCCTAATCCAATTAAAATCTTGGAAATGGGCTGACAGGTAAGTAAAAAACAAGCCCTAGAGTGACGCTTGTCAACTCTACTCTCTCAAAGTCACAAACATTTAAGGTAGGTTGAGCTGCTCAAGCGAACACTTGCATCTTCCCATTGGACTCCTGGACATGCGAAATCTGGGTTTGAGCAGGAGCTGTGACGGCCGGGCTGGGGGTGGAGTCAGACCAGTCGGACACACAGTGAGGGGAGGGGCTGGACCAGGGCTCTGGAGACTCTGGAGAAGGGGTCAGGTAAGGATGTTCACTGGGCACATGCAGGTAATGCTTGGGTGTTGCATCCATGGCAGAGCTGTGGCTGTGCTGGGAGGGCGGCGTAGGGTAATCCTCCGGGCCTGCGGTGCTAATGCTCGCCTGTGCCGGGGGTGCCTGAGACGGGATAGCCTGTGCTTGGGAAGCCTGAGGGGCTGCCGAGGCCTGCGGTGGCTGAGTCTGTGGCTGCTGTGGCTGGTAAAAAGCTGGAGGAGGCTGTGCTTGTTGCGGGGTTGGGGGAGTGGAGGAGCCCATGCGGGTGAGGTTGGGGTTGGTAAGGGTGTGGCTGTGAAGTTGCTGTGGCTGCTGCTCTGCAATGGTCGGCAGTTTGACCGGGCTAATAGAGGGTGCGTTGGAGACGGGTGTCGGCTGCAGAATGGGTTGCTGGGCATTACGGAACACCTGCTGGTGCATGAGCATGCTGCTTTGCTGCAGGGTTGGTGTCTGAGGGAGCAAGCCTGCTTGGCTACTTGCTGGATGCATAATGTTCACCATGGGCTGACTACACTGAGAAGAAGGAGGCATGCGGTTGTGCCAGTCAAATGGCACACTTACTGGACTTACCAGGCCCATGTTGAGGCTCATCTGGCCGGCGTTCAGCATGCAGTTGTGGGGGCCCTGGTTGACGCCGCCTCCTTGCATGGCCACACGCCCCTGCATAGAGAGCCCACCATCACTCAGGTCGCTCAGCTGAGCTAGGGAGACTGCAAAAGGACTGGTGCCATCCAAGATACTGCTGTGCACCATTGGAGTGGTAGGGACAGACATGGAGGAGTGGAAAAGGCCAGGAGAAGGCATAGCAGCCGGTGAGGTTGGATTGGTGACGTAGCCGGCATTGCTGGCACCTCCACGTGGCGAATCCAGCGAGTCGACGGGGGAGAGCGTGACAGAGCTCTCCAGCAAAGCACTCTGCATGTCTAGCGTCAGCCGTTTGTTGCGGCCCTTGGCTGAATCTTTCAGGCTGGTAGCGTGCTGCCCACCTATGCCTTTAGCTCCTGGGCGACGGTTCTTCTTACCCTGCGGGGTGCTTTTCAGCCCTTGGAGGAAGTTGCTGGGAGGGCACATGAGTGGTGAAAGTGTGTGGGTACCGGACAAGTGGTGACCTGCCCCTGCATGGCCCTGCGGACTTCTCACAGTGTTATATTCGTCCAGTAGCTGTACAATGTCATGGTGCATACGCTCCTGGGCAATATCTCGAGGAAGCCTGTCCATGTGATCCGTTATCTCCCTGTTGGCAAAGTGAGCCAACAACACCTTCACAGCCTCACAGCTACCTTCCCTGGCAGCCAAGAATAGTGGAGTCTCCTCCTAAAGATAGTACATGGATTTGAAAATTAACAACATGGCTGAGGTAGGTAAATCCTTCAAAACTCTCAGAAAGAACTTGTCAGCTTACCTTAAGGTCTTGCATATCTTTATTGGCACCGTTCTTCAACAAAGCAACTGTAGCTTCAACATTATTTACTGCAGCTGCCCAATGCAAAGCTGACTTTCCTGTGGAGAGAAAATGGAACCATCAGAAACACTGCAACCCCACATCAGGAACAGGAACTATCCTCTTTCTTTTCTTTCACATTTACCAAGTTCATCAACAGCGTTGACATCAGCGTGACAGGTGATCAACTCTTCCACCATGCCTTCTACTGCCAGACGAGCTGCAAGGATCAGAGCAGTGGAGCCATCATACATGCGTGCATCCAGGTCTGTGGCACGGTTCCTGATTAGAATCTGCAAATGCAAGAATATGGGATACATCAGCACCAGCTTTATCAATGGTCCATTTCTACTTACGAACATATATTTGGTTGTAGGTGACTTTACCTGGAACACTCCCTGGGCGTCAGCTGCTACAGCTGCATGCAGAGGTGTGCGGCCTGTGTTATCCTGTGCGTTTGCATCAGCCCCAGCATCCAGGAGTCTTTTAGCTGCGTCAGCTCGGGCATAGCGTGCAGCCAGGTGCAGAGCGGTCTCTCCAGTGCGGTCGGTCTGAGCTGCAAGCGATGCTCCCTGGTAAATGAGGTCGGATATGATATTGGCGGAGGATTCTTCGGAATCATCATCTTCGGTCACCTCTGGCTCTAGCCCACCTCCACAGAAGGATGCCAGCATCAGGGGTGTGAAGCCATCTATATGAAATCATAGTTTTGCTATTATTGTATCTGAACTTCATCTGTGCAAGGCCATTGCTAAGGTGGAACAACTGGACCTAGCCAAGAAGTAAGAGTAGACAGTCAAACATATCGTACCAGGGCCTCTGACATTGACGTCCATGCAGTCGCTGTCAAACTCTCCCTGCGGAGGTGTTAGAGCCATGGAAGGTGGCATACGGATATCTGCTGCTGCCAAGTGGTGCTGTGTCCACTGTCTGCTGTCAACTGCATCCTCACCATCTGACAGAATACAGGGCTCTTCCATCTGTACATAAAAAAGCCAACATTAAGATATACAACTCTTCATTGACGCACACACATATGTTGTAAGAGAAATAATAAATGGTCAATTACCTTAAGTCGTTTTGCCTCTGGGCAGTCAGTGTCTACCCACTGGTCACTGTGATCTGCCAATAGAGACTCTTCCACTGTCTTTGGCATGTGTCTGCAAAGAATCATGAATGTTAATTAGGCCCTTTGAAAGAGATTTCGAAGAGCTATATTGACAATTATATTAAAAGCACTGATAATATATGAAAGACTCACTTCATGCCCAGGGAATCTTGGCCCACAGGTTCTCTGCGGTTCTTGTTACTGCTTGTTTCCTTCTTAAGGAAGAAGCCCTCAGGGAACCAGAGTGTGCTGTGTTCACGTTTGCGGCGGGCAATCAACATGCCCACCATCAAGATTACCAACAAGAAGAGAGAAGCTACCCCTACTAGCAGTAGCTTACCCCATCTGGGAATGTCAGGATTTTTTATTATTTCACCTGAAAGAGAATTGGAAAATGATTAGTACGATTATAAAATCCAACTTGACCAATTATGGTCTATGTAAGAAAGCAATTAAGTTTGTGTAAGTGTGGATACTTACTGCGCACTTCCTTCAGGGGGTATGGGAAATTCAACATCTCCTGAGCAGACAAAGCACCCAGGTATTCAGCAGCACTGTCAGCATTGCGGAAGCAGTCATCTGAACCCTGGGTGCAGAACCTGTTGTCTATTTCCAAGTATACAACAGACCTGCAGAGGAGCCAGAGAGTATTTGTTAAGACACATTCACATTTTGGTGATATTTTGCCGGGTTTGGTGTTTTCATTTTTGCAGCAATGCATGTAGCACCGCTTACTTCCAAACTAAGCTTCTTCACATTGGTCAATGCTCCAAGTTCAATAAACTCAAATCTGAGGTGAAATGTGCATGAGGAATGCAAAATTTTGCTGTACAAGGTAAAAAGGTAAATGAAATGAAAGCCGAACCTACCCAATGACCTCCTGCTGAGGTTGAAGCTCCCGTTTAATCCGTGCCTTACGGCCCATATAGGGTCGGATCATGTATTCACCATTCTGATCAAGACGGAAACGCAACGTTGTACGCAGGATTGCACTTAGTTTCTGGAGGAAAGCAGTTTGTGTCCTTAGTAGCTCCTTGGGAGGCAGGAGAACTACAATAATCAGAACATCGTCTGCAAGGTCTGCTGGAATCTTCTCTGCACAATCCAGTCCATCCCAGCCACACTCTTCAGTATTGCAGCCTTGGTCACAGAGCCCATCTGCGTAATGATCAGTACAGTATGTCTCATAGATGGGGCTGAGGGAAGAAAGAGTATGTTAAAGAAGGCCCATCATAAACAGTGCATCAAAGCATGATTAAAGCTTAGTACTTAAGACTTACTTGCAGACTTTCTCTTTGTTCTTGCAGTCAAAGTTATCATAAAGGCACTCTGCATTGTTGCAGAACTCATCACACTGACTATTGTTGAAAAGCCGCCAGCAGCGAGGGTCTGAGCAGCGTGCCCAGGGGTTCGCAGCCAGAGAGCAGTCACCTCCATCCCAGCGGCAAGCGAACGAATTACATTCTTTATCACACACACCGTCATTGGCCTTGCCTTGACATTCAGCAATAGGGCAAGGAGGAGGAAGTGCCAGCCTGGGTTCCTGTTCGCATCGTTTGCCTGTCCAGCCATTGATGCACTGGCAGTGGAAAAAAGGGAAGCTGGTTTCCTCTGTACACAAGCCTCCATTGCGGCAAGGTTTGGAGGAGCAGCCCTCATTGCTGCGGTGCTGACACCGTGGCCCGCCAAAGCCCTGAACACAAATGCAACGTGCAGCTCGTGAAATGAGAGTACAGCTGCCACCATTGTAGCAAGGCAGCTCTTTGCAGTTCATGCTCCTCTCACAATTAGCACCTGCATACCCCTGAGAAAGAAACAGGGAGTTAAGTAGTTGCTTTTGAAGTTTAACAATGCAGTACAACAAGATCAATATGATACAAGCCCTAGATACTCACAAGCTGACAGGTGCAAGTGTATCCCAGTGTTGAGCTGCCGGACACGGAGCATACTCCTCCGTTCTTACAAGGCTGAGACTCACAAACACTGAATCTATTCTGACACCCGCGTCCTGAAGACATAAGAAGTGAGTATTTAGAGACACATTACAATGTTGTATATGTAAATCACAGACACATTTATCAGTTTGAGGCATCCCTTACCTGTGAAGCCGGGTTTGCACACACACTGGTAATCGTTGGGCAACTGTATGCAATCCAAGCTGTTGGAGGGGTTGCAGGGGTTCGAAAGGCACTCGTTGATGTCTCCCTCGCAGCGTTCTCCGGTAAAGCCCGGAGGGCAGTTACACCTGTACCCTCCGATCCTATCCACACACGTGCCATTATTTTGACACTTGGGCATCCCACGAGGCCATGAGGGAATTGCGCAGTCATCCTCATTTATCTCACAGAGGACCCCTAAAAATATCACAATAAAATCAGACCCCAGACCCCAAATTTTTGAACGGTTTTGTATATTTGAATTTTTGCACTTGAGGCTAAAGAACTTTTAACTTTTTTGCACTTCACTCCAGTTCAGGTATATTTTTTACTGTAATGTTAGAGATCTGTCTTACCAAGTGTGCCTGGAGGGCAGGAGCAGATGTAATGTCCCACCAGGTCAATGCAGGTTCCTCCATTCTGACACGGATGGGACTGACACTCATTGACCTCTCTCTCGCAGTTGTTCCCCTCATAACCAGGCATGCACTGGAGGAAAAACATGTCAGTTCAATATTGATTCTGAGATATCTTCAGTTCTTCATATTTATCATAGGCTTTATATTTTTAGCAGTGTTAAGATGACTCACATCGCAGGTGAATCCTCCCATGTAGCTCCTACAGGTGGCACCATTGAGGCAAGGTTTGTCCTCACAGTGGTCAAACTGGGACTCACAGTAACTGCCTGTGTAATCTGGGGGACATTTACAGTAGTGTGTGTTGCCAGTATTGACACAGTGTCCGCCATGGTGGCAAAGCTCATCTGTTTGAAGTCCTGTGTGAGAGAGAGAAAGAGTGTGGACAGTTAATAAGGAGAACATCATATTTGTAAAAAAAAAAAAAAAAAAGATAATTTTTAAATTTTTTATACCTCTCTGCCTGGCTGCAACTTCACAGGATACTCCTGGGATGTCACAGTAACGACCTGACCAGCTTCCCAAACAGTCACATGTGAAGGAGGCACCTTTCTGTCTGCAGCGACCACCATTCTTGCATGGGTTAGTAGGCCTGCACCAATCAACTGGATGCTAAATGAGTGATAAAAAGATTTTTTCATTTTATTCTGCTATTCCAATTCATTTTTATTGTGTATAACATAAATTAATTGCAAGCATGTTTAGGTTATGGCATAATCTGAAATTAATACCTGGCAACGGGAGCCAGTGTAGCCTTTTGGACATGAGCAGCGATATGACTCGAGGGCATCTTGACAAACTCCTCCATTAAGGCATGGCTGAGAGTCACACTCATTGACCTCGTACTGGCAGTAATCTCCAGTGAATCCTGGACGGCAAGTACATTTGAAACCGTTGATCCCATCAGTGCAGGTGCCTCCATTAAAACAGGAGCTAAAACAAAAAGGGGGGATTATTTATTTTTGAGCTACTATATGCTACGTATTTCTTTTCTATGGTATGAGTGACTTTACAGTCCTACCTTTCTGTGCAGTCCGGTATGTTGGTCTCACAGAAGAGGCCTGTGAAGCCTGGTTTGCAAGTACAAGTGTAGCTGTTGACGTAGTCGGTGCAAGTGCCTCCGTTCTTGCAGGGGGCGCTCTGACACTCATTTACCTCGCTAGCACAGTGTGCCCCTGTGAAGCCTGGCAGACAGCTGCAGCGGAATGAGTCGACTCCATCTGTACAGGATCCTCCATTCAGACAGGGGTCTGACAAAACCAAAAACACAATTAGACCACGCCAACCGTGCTAAAGAAAAGTTGGACCATTTCATTTGTGAGACCAGCAACCTGTGGCCGGTTGCATAAACTGTTTAGACTAGTCTTAAAAGTTAGATACCTAATTTTTTCTGCAAGACTGGTCATAACATTTTATATGTAAAAACATAGACTGATCTAATTTGAATCTAAAAAGTAAGACTGATAACCACTTGGTTAACTGCTAGTGAGTCAAACTAGTTCTTAAGACACCATCTTAATGTGGTGACTTTATGCAAGTGACCCCTGGTTTCTATTGAGTTTTACTCACTTGGTGAGCAGTCGTTGATATCGGTTTCACAGTTGGGTCCGGTGTAGCCAGCACGGCAGGAGCACACATAGCCACCCAAAGTATTGGTACAGGTTCCATGGTTCTTACAGGGATTAGAGGTGCATTCATTTATGTCAATGTTACACAGTTGACCTGTGGTGGGAAGGAGAGTTAAAGTTAGACATTCTTTAGAAAATCAGTTCTTAAAGACTTGAATCAGAATGTGTTTAGTGACTTACCCTGCCATCCGGGTTGGCAGTTACACTGGTAGCCCATGTAGTCAGGTGTGTCCACACAGGAAGCATGGTTGTGACAGGGGTTAGGAGTGCAAGGTGTGAGCAATTCCGCACAGGTGGGTCCGCTATAACGTGGCTGACAGTGACATGTGAAACTGGCAACTCTGTCCACACAGGTGCCCCGATTTAGACATGGGTTGGAGGCACACTCATTGATGTTCACCTGACATAAGTTACCTGAGGATGGTAGACAAGAGTGCAATTTTTAAGAACTTGCAGTAGGGGAAGTTATGAGTTTTAATGCTGTATTAGGGAAACATTACACCCTTTTCAGTAGCAGAGGTCGAATGAAATATGAGAGGACAGTCTGTTCTTTTCGGGTCAGACAATGTGTAATAAAATCTCTTTTTGTTGTTATTACTGTAAAATGCATACTGAGCTAATGTAACGTATATATCTCACCTCTAAAACCCTGCCGACACTTGCAGGTGAAACCATTGAGCTGGTCGAAACAGGTGCCTGCATTCTGACAGGGGCTGGGCAAACAATCGTTTCGGTCTAGGTCACAGTTCTTACCCACCCATCCAGGCTCACAGTCACATCGATAGCTGCAAGAACAAAAGTCACATTCAAAAGAATTCTCCATTTATGTACTTCCTTCTGGTTTTAAAGTTCGCTATGAAGCTATACCCGTTAGGATCGTCCCTGCAGGTTCCATGCACACATGGGCTGCTGGCACACTCGTCCACTTGTGAATAACAGTAGGGGTCGTGGAAGCCTTCAGGACACTGGCAGTGGAAGCCATTCTCATCATCTACGCAGGTTCCTCCATTGCGACAAGGATTAGACTGGCACTCGTCAATCTCGTCTTTACATTGAGGCCCTGAAAGGGAGAGAAGTTTATAATGAGGTTTTTTCTTCTGTGTGTGAACTTTCCCCTAATTTGTACAAGTAAGAAGAGGGAAGATCTCTCCCTGTCTCACCGGTGAAGCCAGGTTTGCAGACGCATTCATAGCGATTTATGCCATCCTTGCAGATTCCGTAGTCACAAGGGTTGCTAGCACAGTCGTCGAAGTTGATTTCACAGTTGGTACCTGAGGTGCCATGTTGACACTGGCAGATGTACTTGTTGACTAGGTCCACACATTTGCCACCATTCTGGCAGGGGTTGCTGTGGCACTCGTTGAGCTGGTTCTCGCAGCGGTAGCCAGTGTATCCAGGCTCACAGTTACAAGTGTAACTGGCAATGCTGTCTACGCAAGTGCCATGGTGGCACGGGTCAGGCTTGCAGTTATCGATGTTGCTCTCGCACAGCCTTCCCTCAAAACCTGAAGACAAAGAGGAGACGTGAATATACAGAGAATGTACTTTTCTGTTAAGGCTTCTGAATGAGGTGGTCAGTATGGAGAGGCTCTAATGGTTCCTGAATTTGTGGTTCTTGCCTGTCAGGAACAATTTCCCTTTTGCAGCCCATTGCTGCACAAGCTAGGTGAGACGAAACTGCATTGTCCTCGTTCCTACTATTTCCATATTCTTACTGTCTGCTCATGACCACTGTAGCTCACCAAGTCTGCATGAGTGATTCAATGCCCTTTATTTGTGTTTTTGTCTGGGGTGTAAATACTTCCTCGGTTTTGCTTGTACCCTTTATCCTTTTTAACCAGCACCCCCTTGACTGCCCCCCCCCTTGCTTTTTTGGTCTGAAAATGTCTCTCCTCTTCCCCTAGTCTCAATCCGTTTTTTTTCCTCTTTTCTGTCTGCTACCTCCGTTTCCTTCTTTCTCTCTCTTGTGAAAGCTTCTACAGTTTGGAGTCTCTGTTCCCGTGGTTTCCATGCCGACAGGCTGTCAAGGCAGCGGCCTTGTGAGGAGCAGGGCAGGGCTGGGCTGTGGTGGTGAGCGAGAAAGAGAGAGAGAGCCCTTCACAGGCCTCACAGACCTGCTTTTGTCCCTTCGAGCAGCAGGACAATACCCTACGTCCCAGCTAACGGGACAGCTCAGCAGAGGGGAACTGGAGCACGGAGAATACCAAACAGCAGGCTGCTTCAGACAATACACAACTCCATGTCTGTGCTTTCTAAAAGCCTAGCGACACATGCGGTATGTACTGTATCTTCAGCCCGAAACATTCACATACAAGTTCATGCTAATTTGTTGGATAAATTAAAACCATAAAACAGCCATTCCTACAGGCACAACTATGTGAAAGTGAATGCTGAGAGCTTTGGTTGTGCCATACGGTGCTGTGTGGGTATGCATTGTGGGTTACAGATGAACAGATGTCGGGGTGATGACCGAGCATAACCCCCCTCGTCAGCAGCTGCCGGCCTTGGTGACCTTGTGACATTGGGGTCTGCAGGGCAAAGGAGGGGGATTTGGGGCTTCTCGTCAGTGCGATCATAGAAACAAGAAGCATCTGACCCTGAGATCACTACGTTCAGGTGTATGGATCTAGTCAGTGATGATGATTTTGACTTTGAACCCTGAAGCTCTCCACAAAGCTCTTGCACAGCAGGCACACAATCAGACACACATCTTCATTTAGCAGCTTACCTTCAGCGCAGCGGCATTCATACCCATTGGGACGGTCGATGCACTTGGCTCCATTCTGGCAGGGAGTGCTGGCGCACTCATCAATGTCGATCTGACACATGGTGCCAGTAAACCCTGGGACAGGCAAACATAGGGGTTAGAGGTTAGTCTGAGGCAGCAGAGGTGAGCTCCACACACTGGTCGGGTCATTAGGTTCAGCTTTGGGGGCAGTAGAGCTCGGCCTAGTTGGAGATGTCTGCACCTTGGTTTATTTGAAGCTAAAACGGAATTGAGTTTTAACTTAATCTCCATTTGAATTTATTATCTTAGGAGGAAGGTGTATATCATTATTAACACACACTGTGTCTTGACTGTCTTCCAGACTGTTGATAAACAGAATTGATTTGGAGCGAATACTTGGGTTTTAGAATATGCCCAGGTTTTTTAAATCTCTGAATCCATACAACAATCACAATCTGGTTTGGACTAAACTTGAAAATGTTTTTATCAATCATATTCTAGAGCTGATCTGTGCATTATCCTGCGTATGTGGATCATTTTTGAATAGTATGGCCAATATATCTGCCAATATACGTATATAGGCATACATTAATCAAGTTTCTTCACATTTTTGCAGTGATTAAAATGACATTATCTGGAAAATGAGCAGTTGTGTGGGCACTGAGGGGGCAGTGAGCATTAAACACTGGCTGATATCCCTTGTCTGGGAAAACGTGCTAGTAAGTACATAAAAAAAGGCTGGGGCCCCACAGAAATGTTCATTTCTGCATCTTTAGAGGGTGTTGTGTTGATTAACAGTGTTATGATGGGATCTATGTTGATGCCTAGGGCACAAGGTTAGAGGGGGAGATGCTAGAATTGTTTTCTTCAAGGCCAGCGGCCCTCCCTCTTTTCTTGCACAAACGCTACCGGCTCAATAGCTAAATGGGGGGTGCGGGGTTGTCTGCCCCAGATGTAAATTGCGGACATGGAAAAGAATCTCATTAGCAGGGCTGCTGTTCCCCCCCACCACCTCTATGCAGAGGGAGACGGGTGAGACTGCTGTCCCTTCTCTATGGACAAGTTGGGAAGAGGAGGGGTGCTTGTGTAGAGGGGCCACAATGGTGTCTTTGTTTGGGCACGCAGTTGCATAGCGCTCAAGACCTCACTCTAATGAGTGATTACGCAAAAACTATCAGGCTAGGGGGCAAAGCTGGGTTTAGCTTGATGTAACATGAATCAAGATTGATATTAAGCGACCACACAAGTGAACTTTTTTGCATTCTTTTGACATACACTGGTGATGCTGGGAAAATTACATGTTTCATACCTGGTTGACAGGTGCAGGTGAAGCCATTGACCATGTCTCGGCAGATGCCATCATTTACGCAGGGGTTGCTCTCACATTCGTCGACGTCCACTTCACAGTACTTCCCCTGATAGCCTGGTAGAGAGACAACCAGAGTGAAACACAGTTCCAACCCTCTCAGACTGCAGTTTCTCACAACACAGGGGCCCTCAGACGCACACTGATGTTCTGCTACATTGCACCCTACAGCAAGTTCATGTTTCAGAGGAAATGGAGAATTGCTCCATCTATGCAAACTGGGGCCCCTGCTTTGACTAGAAGCACCACACCCTACTGTCCGCAGGATGCCCTGTGGTCATCTCTCCATTGAGAACACACATGTTCTGTAATCAGCAGAGTGCTGCTCTTGTGTGTCACCCCATTCAGGTGAAACAGAGTGTGGGCCGGGGCCAGAGCACTGACGGCGGCATGGAATCAGAAAGAATTGGCCCCTCCACGTGAGCCAGGGCCAAGTCGGCGATGATGAGGAGGGTGGGGAAGAAGAGGTGTCTGCGGAATTGAAAGGGGTACGAGCAGAAGTGGGGGGAGGGGATGAGAGTGCTGGGAAAAAGTTTGCTCTCTCTCTATGTGCGAAGGGCGAGGAACGGAGCACAGAGGGGCCCCATTGTTCCACTCCATTCCCACCACTCAAGATCTCATTATAATTCACTGCACACTCCTCCCCCTCTCTCCCAGATTGCCCAATACACCCCGCTCCCAGCGCCGATTTGTATAGTTCCCCAAAAAACCCAAAGATGCATGTCGTGCAGGGTACAAGTTTTTATCGAACGTGTGCTGAAGACACAATGCCAATGTTGGTCTGTGGTTTCTGTGACTTACCCATGTGGATTGAGCTTTTCTATTTCAACTGATTGCCCCTTCTCTAATGACCACTGTGTGGTGAGTTATTACATAACAAAACCTCCTCTGGACATTGCATGTTTTCCTAAGCAGGTCTACATAGTCATACAGTCTGGAACTCCACATTGATTAGAAGCAGATTTAGTGTTCCTGTGTAAGTTAAGGTCAAGTTCACTGACGTACCAGGCATACAGATGCACGTGAACTCGCCGATGCGGTCCAGGCAGGTGGCGTCGTTTTGGCAGGGCATGGATAGACACTCGTTGATATCAATCTCACAGCGAGGGCCGGTGTAGCCCCGTCCACACTGGCACTGAAATGAGCCCTCCGTGTTTACACACTTCCCAAAATGCTCACAGGGGTTGGCACCTGGCACAAGAGAGAGAAAGAGGAGTCAGTTAATACTTACTCTCTACCGACAGAGACAACGATAGAGGGAGGCATTCACAATGCAGTAAATTTACCAATGGAACATTCATCCATGTCTTGGTTGCAGGCTCCACCAACAAAGCCAGCAGGGCAGGTGCAGATGGCACGGCCGTTCAGAGGGTTGGTGTCACACACGGCTCCCTCATTACAGGGGTTACTGACACAAGCATCATCCAGATGACAGAGCAGACCTGCAGGGACAGCAGAATATGACTAATTGGACTCTGGGGACAATGGCTTAAACCTAAAGATAAGGAGTGAAGATGGTCGTACCAGTTTTGCCCACCGGGCACTCGCAGAAAAAGGAGGCCACGCGATCATGACACGTTGCCCCGTTGAAGCAGACAGCCGTAGCACAGTCGTCAATATTCTCACTGCAGTCGTCCCCCGTCCAGCCATTGACACATACACAGGTGTGTCCCCCAATGGTGTTAAAGCATGTACCGCCATTGTGACAAGCATTGGGCTGCATGAGACACTCGTTGACATCCTCCGCACAATACTGGCCTAAGGACAGCAAAACAAGTTACTTTAAGATATTTTAACTGGAAAATGAAAAGTACACATGGGGAAAAAAAAGCATGTATTTACCTGTCCACTCAGGCAGGCACTGACAATTGTACGTGTTGACACCATCTACACAGATCCCACCATTCATGCACTTGTGTCCAGGGCAGTCATCCACGTTCTCCTCGCAGTTATGTCCCCTGAAGCCTAGGCGGAGAAATTAAATGTTGTCACAGGAAACAGGGAGGTGACTGTGGTAGGAATAATGTCTGACCTGATCCTCACTTCCCCAACCCACCTAATAACGGAATCCTGCTCTACAACTATTGATAAATTGATGTACAGAGTAAAGTTAGCAGTAAAAAGGTTCAGTGGGTGTTGAGTGTTTATATATTCTCACGGCGGTTCCCACAGCGGCAAAGCCAGAACCTGACAGAGCTCTGCTCCAGAGGGCCATACTCCCTGCCATGTTTGCTTGTTTTATAATCTCTCACGGTTTCAATGACTTCCTCTTTGGCGAGAGACATTTCCTGCTTGCTCCCCAGAGGGGAGCAGAAAGGCCATAAAGTAAATTCCTGCGACAGCAGCCCACTCGCTTTTTCTCTTCCACGCTTTGACTGTCTTGCTCACTCACTCTCCTGTGTATCCCTCCCTCACTCAGTCTGAGCTATTTATAGCAAAGCATGAGGTATCAGTGCCTGGAAAGTCCAGACGCTTTGGGAAACCCCGAATCCGAGGGACGAGAATGAGTATGGGAATATGATTATGGGTGTGTTTCTACATGAATGCCTGCATGTTTTTTGTCTGTTTGTACCTGGCAGGCAAGCACACTCGTAGGTGTGGTCTCCGGTCTGATGGCAGGTGCCCCCATTGAGACACTGTGAGGGGGCGCAGGGCTGGGTGGGCACCTCACATGTGCGCCCGCTGTACCCAGCGAGGCACTCGCAGCGGAATGAGCCATGCATGTTCATGCAGATGCCACCGTTAAGGCACTTTCCGGGTTTGCGGCATTCGTCAATATCATTGCGACAGTTCTTGCCCTGATACCCAGGTGGGCACGAGCAGTTGTAGTGATTATTCCAGTTGGTGCAACGGGCACCGTTGGCACAGGGATTTGTGGCACATGCATCAATCAGGGAACAATCCTGACCTGTAAACACAAGACAAGTCCTTTATAAACAATCCTACATTTTCCACAAACTGTACCATGACAACATGAAGACACCCTTAACCTTACCTCTGAACCCCCGTTGGCACACACAGGTGTACTGTGGGATTCCGTTGGCCACCTGGCTCTTGCAAGCTGCTCCATTTAAACAAGGCGATCGGTGACAGGGGTCCAGATGCTGACAGAGCAAACCAATATAACCAGGCCGGCATCTGTGGAGGGGCACAAATTTAGAACATGAACACCTGAACATAGAAGCATTTAGAGGGACATCAGAAACTTTTATCTCACCCAACTCATGCATAGAACATCTAACCACTAAATATTACATATCTTACTTTAATACAAGGTTAGTGAGCGGGTGATAACACACATACACAAAAACAGACACAAACACACAAAAATACTCAATTTCATGCTATCCACCAGATGTTGCAGATATATCTGCCTTGACTATAACAGCAGAGCACACTTTCCAGAAAACATGCTTCTGTCCATGCCAGTTTGCATTCCAGGATTATGACTGATTTTCCAGTCTCTCCGCTGCATTCTATAGTAAAGCACGGTTGTGAATGACAGAATTACCTGTGTTCACCCGTGAGACCTTGCAAACTGTGTACAATGTTCAATGTGTTGACTTCACAATGGAGACCACTCAAAAGACAGGAAACAACAAACCATAGGTATGAGATGGTGGTCAGGCCACTTCGTGGCAGCTGAATACAGTTCTTTCTGCTCTAATTCTATGCTTTTCAGTACAGGACGGTTATCTTGATGGACAATTGAGTGGGGCCTGAAACTGAACAGGTAAGATAAAATAAACAACTTTTTCTTAATAAAGACAATCTCTCTCATGGGTTCTAGGGCCTTTGGTAAGCTAGGCTTGAGAAGCTAGTGTGTGTTAGGTAACCCTACACCCACACAGGGAGCCCGCCACAGGATGAACTCCCACATCAAAAACACCGTTTGAAGCTGATGACAAGCACTGGGATGGTCTGTTCTCTCTGTGTCCCCCCTCAGGCCCTCTCTCTCTTTTCACTGTAAAACAACCCCTGGGCAGAGACAACAATGGCTTTTCCTCCTCTTTCTGTTACAGGATGACCACTTTTTTACACTGAGCTATCTGTCCCTTTGTTGTTTTGCCTCTTTTGTGGCTGGCGTCTCCTCCCCCACACTTATTTTAAGCAGTTTCTCTCTGACCTCAGAGAGGGCTTCAGATAAGGGCTTGGCCTATAGGGGGTGCCATTTTAGACCTCTGCTGCACTACAGCGAGAACCTGCTAGCCTTTTAGGATCTATAAGGTCCATTCTGTTTCATCAAAATGAGAGATACTTTGAACTGTTTTTCTATCCAGCAAGACAAAAGAAGATGAAGTTTTCTGCTGTTTGGTGGACACACCTATAGAAATGTTTCATATCGGAGTATTATACTATTCTGGAACTGGAACTGGCTCACGATCTTAAGTTGCTGGCGTCGAGAAGCCCAAGTTTTCCGGTTATAGATTTATGTCTGATACTGAACAGATACGGTTATGTTAAGGATAAAATTCAGTGCTTGAGAGTGAAGAAAACAAAAATGTTAACCTGCTAAAGTTACATTCATTAGCGATGTCTGCTTAATAGCAATACTGTTGACTTCACAACACAAGAGTGCATTTGCCAGCCATAGCTGTTTTTTTTAAATCAAGGTCTGAGAATTTGACGAAGCGAAAGAGGCCTACTGCACCCAACCATAGGATGATATATGAAAAACATAATTAGTCATGTCTGTTATTAATCTTTTTCAGTACAGTCAGCTACATGAAATTTCTTAAGTTAAGGCTACATGTCTGTGGGGAGTTTTGTTCTTGACTTTTTCCTTGAAAACAAGGAAAAAACAGAAGAATTCTTCATGAATACCATCTCCTGAAGCCACCAATGCGGCACACTGCTTTTCCCTATGAACCCTTCACATGCTGGGAGGTCAAATGTCAGAGGTCAGCAGTCTGATTGTGATGATAATGTCAGGCAGTGTAGTGGGGGGCGGGTCGGGGGCGTCTGTTCGGGAGAGAATGTCTTTTGGAGGGTGGGATGGGGGAAGAGTCCGGTACGGAGAGTCATGTCATGTCATATTTCCTGTAATCCCTCGTCTCCTGCTCTGAAAACACTCACACTCTTTCTGAATCCCAGATCCCTGTTGCTGTGGCAACCTCACAGACGACCGAGCAAGCCTGACACCCCACCAATCACCCCCTACCCTTCATCCCCTTGGCTATTTGTCATGGCTTGGCTGGGTTTATTTAGAGGCAAATTAACTATGTCTGGAATCTCGGGGGTCATGAAAAAAATGAAACTAGGAGTTGCGGCACAAAAAGAGTTTTGAGAAGACGGGGAGGAGACCCGCATCAAGGTTCAACTAGCATGCAGTCTGATACTCAAGTCCTTAAAAAAATAACAATTCCGGGCAGTGGGCCTTTAAATGCTGAAAAATGCCTAGACACAGCCTACTTTACAACCTGTTGTTTGCCTGTCTATGGCTTTAAGGCGGCGTTGATGTAAATGTGCAGAGTGAATGAGTGCATGAGCAGTTAGGAATGTGCGATGAAGGCCAGACTCTGGGGTACATCATCTAACTGGGCTATTTTTACATGTGTCCTTTGTTACAACGTGTGGTCAGCAAGTGGTTAAACACAAGAGAAACTTTTGGACAGACCACAATGGGCACAATCACAGAGGAACCGCTCGTGGGATTTCAAAGAGTTACTGGACTATGAGGAATTGTGGATGTGTTGACAAGCGCTATTTCCACACACAAAGAAAAGGAGCCTCTGGCCTTGCAAAACATGATAACATGCATGTGTGTGTGAGTTTTGGAACGCATTCCCTCTGTGTGTGTATGTATCCGTGCTGGAGTTTCATACTTGTTGCATCGTGAAAACCTTGGTGAAAGTGTGTGAGAATGTGTAGATATTGGTCAAGTAGCAGCAGGGGGAGGTTCGGATATTTGTCCTCACACGGTGTTCTGCAGCCAAAACACACATTCTTTTGTCTGGGCCTTGGCTGTGCATATCAGTGTCTAAAAACATACAGCCAAGAGTCCTATCAGAGCTTTCGGAGTGAAAAATAACTCATTGTAAAGGACCTTCAACCTGGCAGGAGCTCCACTGTGAGTGAAGATGTTCTACACAGAAGAATTTGGACAATTTTGAGTGTCAAATAGATGGAAATTAATTGTTTCGCTTTTAGCCAGGTGTGGGGTGTTACTCATCTGTATGATTGAGTCAGATATACCAAGAATGGAACCCTGGTCCCTAAGTGATACCAAGCCTGAGGTAGGAAGAGGGCAAAAACAGTAATCCCCTAATGTCATAACAACAATGATGGTTTATGCCAGCTGCAAATAGCACTAAACAGCTGTTCACATCTGTCAGCACTGCTCTGGCTATCTGCCTTCTCGCTGCTTCTTTAAAGGATTACACCCAAAACAATGGCACTATTCTGTCTGTAAATCTCTAAGCAGATGTGCAAAAACACACACACACACAAATGCAGGCTGTTAGATCACATGCACAAGTATAGTAGCACAGTCACATCACACTTTCCCTGATGCTGTTGAAAACAAATTAATGAAGCAGTAGGACAGCTTGATAATTGAGCAATGACTCTTAACTGAGAGAAAAACAAACAACTCAGGGCACTGATGCAGTCAAATACCTCACATGCACACTCAAACATGCTGTGTGACTTACAAACACTTTCCTCTTCTAGGATGCTGAGAAACCACAAGATATGTCAGTTTGAGAAAACAGTGGATAGGGCCTCATTCAGAAATATTTGTATAGGTGTATCTACATACCGTATCAAAAGAATTTCATGGCACCTGACAGCCTTTTGGACTCTCAAGGACTTTTGTAACTTATATATGCATGCACACAGGGGCTTTTTGGATGCTGCCGGAATGATTCATGTGTGTGAAGCTCGGCATCTCTGCTTGCTTTTGAAACCCAATGCCGTTTTTCCTGATCTCAGGGTCATTGTGGCAGTGTCACCTGATACTATTCTCTTTAGCACAATACCATACAATCATCTAGCATTCTAAGGTCACAACACCTGTGGACGAGAAGCGAAAACACACTGCTTCTCCCTGAAAGAGCTTCATCTGGTCAGTCATGGTCCAGGAGGCACCAAGCATGAGAGAGTTCCCAACAGGATTCCAATCTCCTGGGTACATGAAGCCATCCTTCCCACACTGACGTGAAAGACAATAACCATGTATTTCACAAAGTCAACTCTTTCCTTAGTAGGAAGTCTGTTGAGTGTAGGTCACCTGCTATTAATGTCACTGAAACTAAACCCTGTTTTGTTTGCTTTAAAAACAATGAAAATCTGAGGTTTAAAGCAACTTTCAGGGTATCAAAATGCCGAAAAAAGTCCCCTAAGAAAAAAAAAAGAAGTCTGTGGCAGTGTCTGGCATATAGCCGCTCCATTCCTTTGTGAAGAGCCCATACTGACACCAAACTGCCAACTAGAGCCTGTTCCCCCTCCCCCAACTGCCCCCTCCCAGCTCCCCATCTTCTCAAAGAGGAACCAAAGTGGGGGTAGGGGAGCACTTTGTGGGCCAAATAAAAGAGCTAAAGTAGTCAGAACCCTATTGTTTAAGGACGGGGGAGCAGTGGCCCAAACAGCCGGGCTTTCAGGCCTGTGCTCAAACGAACCAACAGGCCTCTGCTGTAGCCTGGCAACAGTAACCCATGGCTGAGGAGAGAGCTGAGAGGGTGGGGGTTTGTGAGGACAGAACTTTCACAGGAACTGAACCTTCCAGACTTCCAGATAAACTTTCTATTATCACTGGAAGCAAAGGAAATTTTGAAAATTGGAATCAAAATTAGGCCTACAGCATATGAAAAGGATTTTGGCTTTCAGCCAGTGTTTTGTGTAGTTTGCATGAATTGTAACCAATGTAAACAGATAAGCTGAACTTTTCAACAAGAAGCACCTGTCAATTTATGGAAATATGTAGATGGGTAGATATCCATGAAATATCCATATTTGTCTTTCTTTGCCAACCCATTGTCCTGTCGTACTGCATAAGCCACATAATTATCTGTCCGTAAGATCGTTATAATAAACGGACTGGAAGCAGACTAAAACATGAATATGGTACTTCAAGGCTCCTGGCTAAAGCCTTAAACACAGATCTTATCAAACTAAAACTTAAACACACTTACTTAAAGGCAAAGTATGTTTATCCAATCACATTTAATGCTTTTGAAACAAACTAGTGTCACAAATGCTCACATAAAACCTCCAGAATTTCTGGTATTGCTAACAAGCCAACCATAACCACATCGCATGCACCCCAGACTCGAGGTCTTCCAAAGCATTCTTCGCTTTACTTCACCACAAAACCACACCCCGGCACCTAAACCGATCCAGATCTCTTGGAACTCAACAAACGTAGTCTTTTCTTACTGATTCTGCAGATCTGAAGACTTTTTGTAATATGTTTCTACGCTAACATGCCTCAAGAGACTAAGAAAACCAGAGATGGAAGATCTGTTTGCACAACCTCACACTAACACCAGATAACTTCTAGCTATAACCTGGAGTGTCCCGCAGTATGCATTACGCAATCTCACTTGGAATTTTACAGCCCCTCGTTTTGTAGCATGAAGAACATCCTGGAAAATGCTGCCAACCACTCTAATCTTTCTCATAAATCACAAAACATACAGATAGGTGGGATGAAACTCTGAAAACTCCCAGTTCATCGCTACATCATATTTGAAAACGCTTTGGAAAGCTTAAATGTGGCTGTGATCAGAACGCACAGAGCTTCAGAGAGCCTGATAAGAGTGGAAAAGAACACTCAGGTAGAGGCCAAAGAATCCTTTTTATCTCCAGCTCTGCCACCCATAAACTACTCTGGTTCTTGCACTTATCTTTCCCATTATCAAAAAACACCCAAACAAACAGCAACTTTCCTCCTTACATTATCACAGTTGGGCCTACTCCTGCATTATAGTGTGTGACTGTATGATCAAACGGGACTTAATTCAATGAAAGCGATTAGAAAATATTGAAATCAAGAACTTGAGGGTGATTAAAGTAGATTACGCCTCTCTGGACAGTAGTAAGCCAACTACACTTGCACAAAAAAGATTTGTGGTGTTATATCTGAAGGAACAAAAAGGAGTTAGAAAATGAGAACACATCATAAGCTTTCCTCAGCTGTCTTGATAGACAGGATGTGAGTGAAGTAGAAGGGTCAGGAGTCGGCACTTCCTGTGACGGGGCCTGGGAACCAGGACTCCCTGCTTGAGGCATCAAACCACACAGGCGTACTTGAAACCCCAACTGCTCTCCAACACTATCAAATCAAAAGGGTTCTCTTCTCAATCTGCGTACTTTCAGGTGGATGTCTCAATTGCCATCATTTTGCTCAAACTTCCTTGAATATCCTGGAGGCAACAACAGCAATGAATGGAGTGGTGGCAGAGGAGTAATCGTACAAAGCATTCCAAACTAATCCACTATATATTAAGGCAGAGGAACTTTATCTCTTAAGTGCTAAACTCAATATAAACAAACAGCGTTCCAACCCTTTATGACATAAACACAGCTATTGGTGTACACTATTCTTTAAGTAAATCAACAGAGGCCTTTGACATCAACTCTCTGTGCTAAATTTAATTACTTTACGTAAGCTACAGTTGTTAGTTCGCAGAAAGCCAGTGATTGCGGAGCCTGCTTCACGTCTAACTGTCCTCATACATCATTTCTTAAGAGGCAGAGAGCTTCCATGGGTCACTAAAACACAACACTCACAATTTATAGACTCACTCTGCTACTGGGGTCAAGGCGACACCATCAATAACGGACAGAGCCTCACTGTATCCACTTCCTTTCTGAGTTAAATGGGTGGGAAAGTGCAACCATAGATGTCTCTTTTCTTTCTCATCTCGCACACTTTCATCTTCACTGTTTGTTCTCAGAGAGTGACAGTGGCCTGGGCTCGCAGAGCCTGCAGAGACAATGGAGAACCTCCACATCAGTTCGCTGCGTGTGTGAGAGCATGTGTTAGGAGGCCCGTGGGCCGCCGGCTCCGCTCCTCCATAGGCCCGTCTGTCTCGGCATGGGGCGGCAAGCCGTTCAATGGCAGCACCTGGCCCTCCGCTCCCCCTTTGTAAGGGTCTGACTTCACTGGATTACCATCACAACATCCACCAGCTGTCCCTCTACACCCCAGCACAACCCCCTTTCTCCAACACACATCCCCACCCCCGCCTTATTCTTCCAGCTGGACCCTCTCTGAATGACACTCTCACAATCTGCCTAATTATCTCTTTGCTTCAGTCGAGACTTTATCCCACACCGTGGCTGCACTTGCTTGCACGCTCTCCACACTGGGGGGATGAGATTAGAGACACTTTAACAGAGCTTCCTGACTCTTCACCTAGAGTGACATTCCTGGACTCTTCACAACAAGCCTGCTGTCATTCCATGCATTGCATTTCCTATGGATGAGTGATTCAAAGAGCGACGCACCATAGCAGGGCCAGAATTTATACCCCAAGATACCCTGACTTCATTCCTTGATGTCCCCACCATGGGGTCAGTTTTGCAAATACATAAACAGTTGTCACAGGGATTATATGAATGAGCTTTACACACCTGGGCTACAATAAAGTGACATCTGAACAGTCCAGATGTTAACCCTGTGGCAACTCATGAAAGTAGCCCAAGAAGCATTGGACTGTGGCCCATTGTGAAGAAGCACTCAGTGGAGAGAGTTAGAGAGGGATTACTTCTGTAATCTGTCATGGACTGCACCAGCCACTGAAGCTCTCAGCGCAGGGGACCATGAAATGACATAGGAGCCAGACAAGAACTAGGCCTCAACCAGACCCTGGTAGAACAAGAGCCAACATAACAGGCTTATAACTGAGCCGGTAACATTTACAGTCCTAAGGGGCATATTCGCATAATATTACAGTCACCAGAGAGCTCTCTTGCAACAAGGACACTACAATAAATAGGATAATCAACTTCCTCCAGGCACATCAGCTCTCATTGTAAGGAAGGAAAACATGTCATGGAGAGGAACAGGTGGAGGATTTGTTGCCAAGGTTTTTCTCACAGACCAGATTTCAACATTCGGCATTCTTGTGAAATTCCGAGGCCCAACCAGTAGTCCTTACTACGTCTAGTTCAACCTTTGCCCCTGTTTGCTAAAAGTGCCATTATCCACTCTTTTCTCTGTTGTTCGCTCACTCTCATATGCCCTTTCTTCTCTAGTCCTCCTCCTTCTACTCTCTCTGGTCTCTCCAGCGGTGCTGGGTTACAGGTTGGTATCTGGAGAAATAAAGGTTCCTTTCTGTTGTTTTAGATCTCTGGTTTCATCAGGTTCTCCAGGGAGGGGACTGGAGTGGGACTACTGTCCCCATAGCTCAAGGACTGGTTGGACCACTCTCTTGTGGCTGGCCATTGCAGATTGGTTGTATTACCGTGTTGTGTGGCATGACATTTACTGTCCTCCTTTTTTTAATCCACTTGAAAAATACCACCTGCTGACGCCAACACAACAGACTGTGTGTGAACGGCTCTTTACACACATACAATAACATTTACCTCTTTAAAATGTAAAATGTCATAACGTATATGCTGTCAACAAAATTTCTAATCTCTGGAATGACTAGAGCAGCAAAGAACAAAGCACTATTTAACACCATTACACATTTACTAACACACCGTGTTCCTAACTTGGCTTGAAGTGTGCTAGGTAATGATTAAAGACTGATACACTGACACACAAGGCATTTGAGTGCCACCTTGCCAAATTTATCTAACTTTGGAGTTTTATTTGAATTATATATATGCACAAAGGTTCAAGAAACAAACCAATGACTTTTAGCTTTGCCCTACCACTAAAACGCTTCAGTCTACCTCAACAATTAGCAGTCAGTTAGAATTTAACTCCCAGTTCCACAACCAATCATCTCTGGTGTGCGTTTGCATTACAATTTCAGGTTTAAAGTACAATGAGACTTCATCTAGGATACCTGGCCAGTGAGCAGGCAATAACAACTTGCCTGGGGGTATGAGATTCTTTTGGTTAATGGCGGGGTGATTTAAGTAGGTAGATTATGCCTTAAAGGCACAAAACAGGAGTATCTTACGGATATTAAATAACCAAAGTGTTCTTATAACGAAAACTTAACACTAACAAGCTATATGAATTGTATAAAACAGTTCTCTTAGAGAAAACACTAGTGCAGTGGGGGGAGTTTTACTTGGGGTTGGGATTTTTTGTTTTAAGTTAAGGTGAAGGAGTGGTCACATACCATTAAGTAATAAACATGATGAATGCAAATAAAGAATACAAAACAGTTTCCTGCTTCTTACAACCATTCATCTGTAGAGATACACGTACCAAACATAAAACGTATTGCTTTTAGTTTAACACCCTATTGATTTGGCCATTACATACAACCACTGAAAGTGGTTCCCACATACTAGTGCCTCCTGGAAAAAAAAAACACTAATCACCATGAATGGAAGCTAGAGTGCACAGACACAGTTTTCCAAATCAGGCGGGAAACATAAAACAACAGCCCCAGGCTTTCATGTGATAACAATCACTTTGTATTAGCATAAACACTGAAGACAAAGACTGTGTAAAGGAACGCTACGCATTTGGAACACTACTTGGCATGAGCGAAAAAAGCTCACATTGACTCACTATCAGACGTTCAATTAAATATTTTATGTGGCTGATATATTGTGGACAGGTGTAGTGCGGCTGAGTGCATTTATTGCACAAAATTATATGGTCCAACTTGAATAAAATATGAGTCATAGAATCTGGTGAATGATTCAGGTTCTACTAAAACTCAAAGGACACTTTTTTTTTTGAAACATTAAAACATAGTTTTTCTTGCTACACTGCAGTTACTTTTTCCACACAGTGATTGAAACTCTGTGTGAAACTGATAACCAAGGCTGAATAACAGCAATAGCAACAGTCATCCGGTTAACCTGTTGAAAGCACACTACTGTGAATATTGTTCAATAAAAGGACTAGGTGATTTTCGCACACGATTCTGAGTTTGTATAGAATAAAAGTGTAATTGCAATAAAATGACAACTGTGAGCTTACAAGCATCTTGAATCGATACACATTCCTCCATTTTCGCACGGCCTTTGTGTATCCACGCAGCGCAGTCCTGTGGAAAGAGAAGGCACAATGAGGCAGAGACCACTTTATATTGAAACGATAGCATCAAAGACCCTTTTCTATTCAAAAATCACGAAATACTACTTTTCTTTCATATTTACAACACGCACATCCCGCTTATTTTTAAATACAAACAGTCCCCCCTAAAAACTTTAAGTTTGTTTACTTTTTTGTAAATATACATTGCGTCTTATCTGTGAGTGTGCGGTGAAATAACATTCAGATTCTTTCGCTCAGACTACCGCTTTGTTTGAATGACAATAGAATTCAGCACGTGAACTCTTATCAAATAAGAAGCAACAGAAGACGTGATTTCCGATAATATTCTAATACTTAATTAAGGCAGTTGTACTTTATCGATTTATCTGTAACTGTTGGCTATTAAGAGCTGTTGATTACGTCCTATTGGTGGTTGAAAGTCAAGCGCATGTTCCACATTCATTCGTTTTTTTTTTTTTTTTTTTGTTTGTTTCAGAATATAGGTTTGTATTTTCCATTGGATTTTAATTATTACGACTAACTGATTGAACTCACAACCAGAACAAGGGAAACCCCAGTCCGTTGTGGGGTAAACTGGCATTTCAGCTCAAACAACGATGTTTGACAATTTACAGAAGTGGAGAAAAAACAAATCTCGGCATTTGTTTTGCCCATTACCCCAGCTTAATACCCAAGAAGAAGAAGAAAAGGAAGAAAAGACAGTTCAATTGTTGGTTTGTTCTTTGTATGTAAAAGACACCGGCACAATAAAGGATCAAGCCGCTTCGTGTACGAGAAATCCCACAAAATCATTTATGTTTCCGTTCATAATATTTGAGGATAGAAAAACACCATATCAAAACACAGGCTGAAGTAAATCAGATATAACCAAGTGCAGCGATTTAACAGTAGAACCCTGATGACAATCTAAATTACTATGCACGCTGATGGGTCGTTTACTACCAGTGCAGCGAAGCGGACATTTACTTTGTTACTTTCTCACGGTTCAGACAAGGACAAAATACACACAGACTCAAGTAATAGGAATGCCCTCTAAATCATTAATGCTATGTAGAATAACTAAACTCGTAAAAGTTACACCACAATAAATAATTTGCAATGCAACGTTCCTCATCAACAAAGAAAATGTGTCCTCGTGTGAACTGATACTTTAAATCCCATCATCACTGAATAATTTGTGCATGATGTTCTGCAATGATCTTAACAACATTATGCGGCATTGGTTTGTTATAAAACTTAATGCTTCACATTTAAATGTATCTTGACCCAGTGATGGACTAAAACAAACACGTTTATGAAAACAGAGTATTAATGACATAACCTGCACCTAACTTTAAAAAAGCCATGGGCAAAGCCGCAAAATGTCATGATTCTGAACCGCATAAAAGAACATTAATAAATCAAAGGCAGGTCGTGATGTTTTATGTTCTTTCTTTGGTTCTAATGTAACAGGTTATACGTCCACACAATGTCATATAAATCAGTTCGATCCAGACAAAAAAGGAGAGAAAAGCTTCAGTCATCTTACCTTCGCTGTTTTGCACAATATATAAAATTGACAGAAATATCCAAAGACTGTAATTCCCCATTTCTGTGGAAACTCGATCCTATTCCTTTTTTGAAATGTTAGCAATTATACATCCTTTAAAAAATGACACGATGAATAAAGTTCCAAGGAATCACATTAAGATGAAGTAGCGTCATAAAGTTCACTTGAGTGAATTTCATAGAAATTGAGCGTTTTCGATATAGTCCAATTCCGTATTTCCTCTGCAGCTCGGACTCGGCTGCCGTGCGTCTCGAAACACCTCCAGGAACTTTTGAAAAAGTTTCTCCACTTCACTTCGGATCCGAGTCCACCGCCAGACTTCGTATCACTCCGCCCCCTTCTCAAGCCTTTTCGCACTCAAAGATGTTGTTGGTCCTTCCGCTGAACTGAATAGTGCAGAGTCGTCAAAGGCTTGGAAATGAATCCGAACGTCTTCCCTCGGAAAAATAAGCTGTGTAGAAGTTTAAAACTTCAACGAGAGTAGCTTTTGCTGTTTGTTTACCTCACAAATCAACAGGTAAACTAATGAAATGTTTAAAGTTAAGAAAGTTTAATGTGTGATGAAGGCAAATTTGATGTTAGTGAACCGTAAGGAGAAGGCAAAGCAGTGAGTCATATTAAGTTTAAGAACATAGTCGGTTGAAATCTCGAAGAAAATGAAAATATAAGGCAACATAATAATGTTTTCAGAGTGTAAGTGCAGACAACAAATCTGAGGTGAATTAGCTGTCTGTTTGGCCTAGTAGGCTAACATGATTTTTTTTATTTATCAAGAATCCCCCGTTACCGACGAGCATTTAAAGAGTTTATTTAAAGAGTATACTGAAACAATTAAAACAAAAAAACAAAAACAAGAATAATACTTAAAGGAAATAAACTGTATTAAGATACGTTAAAACTAAAAACCATGCTAAGAGCTAATCAGACTCACTGCTAAGCATATCAGCTTATCTAAGATTGTACACTAGCATTATGAAATGTTACATTTATATATTTAAATTGAATAAATACTTTTAAATACTCTAACGTTTTAGATTAAGATCAAACAGTCTTTGAGCACTGTTTGATTTAACCATACAAGGGGCCTTGCAGTCTCTCACACCATGTATGTGTATGGTCACTTGTATGTGTATTTACATTTGATGTTGTGTTGAAGAATATGAATTGTGTTTGTTAGATGGAAATGAGAGCAGACGTTGCCCTCCCTCATTTCTCGTGAAGCAGCATGGATGTTCATTGAAGCTTCTTCACTACACCCTGCCCTGGTGTACTCATTTTCTGCAACATATAGAGCCTCAGTTGTTCTGTGGCACATAGCAGAGCTGGTTGCTTACAGAGACAATGGCAGTGATTTGAATGAGAAAAGGGCTACTGCATTATGACACAGTTTCTCTCTGCAGGGGGTGCAGGAGGGGGAGGGGGCAAAACACTAACATTTAGGGATGTGGTGTCCCCCCCAATCTATCATTGAATAAATTAGTGCAAGCAATGTGTATGGAGTCTAACAAGCTCACAACAAATAAGTTTGTTAGAGAGAACGACATCATTTTGAGATGAGTACAAAGGCTTATATTGGCCTATCTAGCACCAACAAGATTTATTTACTGCCAAAATCAACCCAGAGAACATATTTAGCAAACATATTTAGCCTAAAACTATAATATGCATTGATTTTTCACTGTTGTGGGTAATTATGATGTTATTTCTGAAAACTTATAGTTTGGTACCATCCATTGTTTACCTGTGTTAGAGACTTTCTTCCTTTATCAGTTTT
This sequence comes from Labeo calbasu, assembly GCA_019740295.1. NCBI lineage: Eukaryota > Metazoa > Chordata > Actinopteri > Cypriniformes > Cyprinidae > Labeo > Labeo calbasu. The sequence goes on from JAHKKF010537206.1 coordinate 41,359, forward strand.
GGTTAATATTAGATATGTAGCTGTGCATGCATATTTTTCATAATTTTAAATTCAGATTGCTTTTGCTGTCATCTCACTTTAAGTTACTTAAAAAAACAAAACAACAACAACAAAAAAACTCCTATATTTTATTAACTCAATTAAATTTGATTTGTCAAATCTAAATATGATCCATTTTTTTAATACTGTATATGTTGCACAGTGTAATGTAAATGTTTATAGGGTTTATTTTTTTATATATATATATTTTTTTTTTATATTTATTAAATAAAATAAATAGTATCAATTTCAAATGGTTGGTTTATTAGCATCAGCCAGATTTTTAATTTTGGTGCACCTGCATTTGACAGTATTGGAAATGGTCAAGCAATAGGCTCTCGAACATCTAGGGCTAAGCAAAATGTCATGTAATACAACTTGTTTTCAAACAGAGAAATGGAATACATCACCTGCCACAATTCACTAGAAACCATAACGTAAACACCTGCTCTTATTGATGTGCTTTAGCTACCTGATTAGTTAATTACCACTTTTCACTCTCTACTATTTTTAATCCAACTCTTCTAGATTATTTATATTTCATTGAGTGTGTACTTCACATTATCAGGACTCTCTTCTGGTTGTGCTAGATAATTGGAGAATGTTAAGCAACAGTTGTCTGATGTAGCTTCTTTGAGATGTCATTTTGAGTACTTGTGGATTTGGAGTGGTAACAGGAGGCGTTCTCACCCGTCGCGTTTCGGGACGCCGTTTTGTTTATTGTTTTGTTGTACACGAGGTTAATTCATGCACACTATCCACGCTCGCAGTAGTGAATGGGAGGCAATATTTTTTGTCTGTCTGTCACACTGTGGTTACGGCTGGCAGATGACTTGGCAAAGATCCATATAAATGGCTCTGTTGTCACTGTGCTCCAATGACAGAGAGAAAGTGTAATCTGAGTTTGTGTTAGTTCAAATAGGAGAGAAAATCACGATGAGCTCTGATTAATGGTTTTCTGCAGCAGTGAAAACCTGTTTCGAAGGAACCCGTTGAACCGCAAAATGCATACTGTCACATTTCAAAGCATGTTGTTTGAGATGAGAATATTGTCTCATTAAGCTTGACATTAAATGATTCATATATGCACCTCAGGCGATTAATATGTCTCCATGTTAAAAAAGATTACATTAAGCATTTTGCATATTATAAACATGAGTTTTAATGAGCATTTTGTATTTTACGGCACACTATACTATTTGTTGATTTATGTCAGCAGTATGTGAAACTGCAGACGTGTGTATTTTTAGAAAGGAAAGTGACAATGAAGGGAAAGAAAGGTGATGAGTTTCTCGCAGAGCTCTGAGAGGTTCCAACATCAGACAAACAAGAAGGTGACGGACACTGTGATTTACTGCCTTAGTTACTGCCGGTGAAGGCGAAACATGGTCTCACGCTTGCCTTCGGCACCTGGGTGCATGGTTAAAAGTAGAGGTCATTTTCCTAAATTCTGATTAGTTAAACATCCCATTGATGTGGTATTTCCAATAAGTAATTCCATGTTAACAGCTGTCATTTGCTCAGCTGTAGAGACTGACTTAATGCATTGATGTGCATCAAACATCACCACATATTTGAGAACTATTGTGACGTAGTAGTGCTTTGTAATCCAGTCTGCGTTTTTTTTTTTTTTTTTTTTTTGTTTGTTATACTTTTTTCTATTCTTTGTGCAGATTGAATGGTACTGTATGTTTGCCTTGTTCTAAATGAAAGTGGGATGGTGAATCTACTTTGTGAAGGTGGACCACCCTGTGGGAAGCAAAGCCAAACGTCCCTGTTCCTCTGTCTTCACCCACTTAACCCCCCATCCCAAACATCCCAGGAGAATTGCTGATAACTACACACTGATACATACAAGTAAGTCTTAAAAATTACTGGGGTAGTTAGCAGTGGAAGAATTTATCAAGAAGAGGACGGTTAATAGTGAAGCAGAATGGCTTACGTAATTAATATCAAAACTCACCTATCCTGTTAAACGATTTTTCGGTTCTGAATTCACTTTTGAAAATCTTATTAGGAAGACTTTGGGAGGTCTGTATCACACAGTGTTTTTCTAAACAAAAAATGTCTGCTTACGCTAGTGTTGCTTTATTAGACTTCTATAGATTAGAGTTTTGAAAGTGCCACATGCAAATTGCTTACTTAAAGAAATGGTTCACCCAAAAATAAAAATTCTCATCCAGAAAATCAATTACTCACCCACAGGTTGTTCCAATCCTTTTTTTCTCATGCTGAACACAAAAGATTATATTTTGAAGAATATGGGTTTGAACAGTTACTGGTCCCCAGTGACTTCTTTTGTATGAAAGAAAATAAAAAGAAGTCAGTAGGGACCAGAAACTGTTCAAACTGTTCAAAACTGACAGAATTTTCATTTTTGGGTGATCTGCCCCTTCAAAGCTGTTTTGGACGTTGAGATTCAACAGTAAAAAGATATTTTAATATGCATTTGAAGTCAAAAGTTTACATACACCTTGCAGAATCTGCAAAATGTTAATTATTTTACCAAAATAATAGGCAGCATACAAAATGCATGTTATTTTTTTTTATTTAGTACTGACCTGAATAAGATACTTCACATAAAAGATGTTTACATATAGTCCACAAGAGAAAATAATAGCTGAATTTTTAAAAATTACCCGTTCAATAGTACCCCATACAAATGCTGTGCTGTTACCTGAATGATCCACAGCTGTTTTTTTTTTTTTTTTTTAAGTGATAGTTGTTTATTAGTCCCTTGTTTGTCCTGAACAGTTAAACTGTCTGCTGTTCTTCAAAAAATCCTTCAGGTTCCACAATTGATTTGGTTTCCAGCATTTTTGTATGTTTGAACTCCAATAATGACTGTATGATTTTTTTAAACAACTGGGGGACTCATATTTAACTATTACAGAAGGTTCAAACGCTCATTGATTCTTCAGAAGGAAACACGTTGGGTTAGGAACTGGGGTGTGAAAACTTTTTGAATTTGAAGATCAGGGTAAATTTAAYTTATTTTGTCTTCTGGGAAACATGCAAGTATCTTCTGTAGCTTCTGAAGGGCAGTACTAAATGAAAAAATATGATATTTAGGCAAAATAAGAAAAATGTACACATCTTCATTCTATTCAAAAGTTTACACCCCTGGCTCTTAATGCATTGTGTTTTCTTATTCAGGTCAGTACTAAATAAAAAATAACATGCATTTTGTGTGATCCTTCTTATTTTGGTAAAATAGTTAACATTTTGCAGATTCTGCAAGGTGTATGTAAACTTTTGACTTCAACTGTAAATGCACACTGCAGCTTTAAAACTTTTCTCATTACATAGCCTTGCTGATAGATTTACGCATTTGAGACCAGTGTTGGGAAGGTTACTTTGGAAATATGTAATCGGTTACAGATATTTAAATTGTGAATAAGTAGTGTAACTATTTCAGTTACTTTATTAATGTAACTAATTAGATTTAATTACTTCATGATAACTTTTCTACATTTCTAATGAATGTTTTTAACTATTAATCAGTTAATCAACTCTATGACAGGTTGTAGCCCAAAGCTTTCAGCGGCAATGTAGATTGATGTAATTGACAGATGTGGTGCATTGCAATTCAAACGAGAACCAATCAAAAGCCTCAGAATAGCATCACTTTACTAAAAGGCCTTATACAGGCAAAGCAACAAATGAATATTATTTAACATATATTTCGATGTAACTCCTTTGTAATCATTAATTTTCATAAGTAGCTGTAATTTAATTACACTTTTTTTTCTCAGTAACTGTAATGGCATACAATTGCATTTATTTTATAATTAAATTGCGTAACGCTGTTACGTGTGTCTGTTTATTCCCCAGCATTGTTTGAAACCAATAACATGAAAAGTGTAATAGCTAATATTATTTTACTAGTTTGCAGTGTGCCTTTGGTGTTAGCCATATGTATGTCTAAATGTATGAAACAAGACTAGAACATCTGTGTTGCAAAGCTGTAGCATCAGGCTTTTTAGTGACTAGTACACAGTATACTTAGCCTTGAGTGATAACAGGTTGCATGAACTGTGACTGTTTAAATGCGGCCTACCCTTTCAGCAAGAAGAGTTTGTATGTGAACTATTTGTGCTAGCATACTACTTGGCCTTTAAGTGCTAGCAAGCTATGAGGCCTGAAAAGACAATAATGATTTTACCACCCGAGTGCAGTGTGATTTATGTGGGAAAACTCCACTGAGCGCCTGCAGAGAGTGTGGAGAGGATTAGAGCCCCCACCACAAAACTCGTCATGGCCAATCAGCAACGTAGACCCCCTACTAAGAAACGTCACGGCCAATCGGAGAGTTGCTTTTGTGATCACTGTCTTTATTACCTAGGCTTGCGCTCTCTCCATGATCGAGGTTCAGCGATTGTACAACTGCTTGTGGTTTTAGTGTAATTTTGTTTTGGACATCTCTGTTTGTATTTTAAATTTTCCTGGCCTGTGAAGAGAAGCTGAGGTAAAGGTTTGGGCATGTCCATTTATGGTTGTACCAATGATGTCACTGTTTTCTGCCTCTAATCATTTCCTGGTTTTTCCTCCATGGTTAGACATTCTCACACCTACCTTCTGAACTCTCTCTGTTCCTTGCATGATAAGAAATGTAGTTGTTCTGATAGGCTTGGAAAATGAGGGATATCTACCAGTTACACCTCTGCATTTCCCAAAGAGATAAATATGAAGCCTCAAAAGTCAGAAATACAAAACGTTTTAAAAACCCTAATTCGGAGGAAGCCCACAAACCACAGACCCCACAGCATTGTTATATTTTCCTATGTTGATGCCAAAATACAGTAGTTTCAAACTGTCGTTTTGTGTTGTTCCCACAAAATAATGTATAAAAACATAGAATATATAAAGAGTACAACAATTTGCTGTGCTATTTCAAGCTCAGAGTTTGGGAAATAAATTAGTTTTTATTATGACGTAAAACACAGCTAGTTGCTTGGCGAACAGTCTCCTCAGTTTGACCTCTCGTAGCACATTCCCCCACTTTCCTCTCTCAAATTCACACACACAAACACGCACAAAGAGGTTGTTATCCTGAGCAAATAAGTGAGCGATAGATCACTGCCTGCATTGTGGGACAAGGTGTTTGATTTTCACACCAGCTCGCTAAATTATTATTAAGTTGTGTGAAACTGTGCTGCTGTGCTACAGTGTGCATATGTGTGGGAGCGAAGGAATGTTTATGTTTAGGGATCAAGGGTTCATTTATTCTTTGGCGCATTTCCCGCTCAATCTCATGTTCTGTTTTTTCTCCTCCTTCATTGTGCTGGATCAAGTCAGAAGTAGTTTGTGTCCAGTTGGTGAGTTTAATTGCTGGTCTCGGGGGTCCAAACCCAGGATTTCTCAGCCATGAGAAAGTGCAACGCTGTCCCATCTCCAGTGCAAACGGCCCGGTCCCTGTTAACAAGTCGTCAGCCCATCAGAATCTGTTCACAGTGTCGTTTACTGACGTCCGTGTTTGTGTGCAGAAACTAGTTGAGTGTGCAAAAGCTGGCTGCTCGGTGTCAGGAACTATATTTCAGATGAGGGCTGGACGAGAGCCAGCTGGTGGAATTCTGAATGCCATTGCTGTGTTTTCGTGTGAAATAACTGCTTAAGTCCGCCGTGGACAGCTGCAGGACAGTGCCCCCTCCGCGTCTGCCTCCTCCCTAGGGCTGTAAATCTGACTGGAGGACAGGAGGTACTGGCGACTTGTTGAAAAGGGCTCCTGAGAGGGTCCTGAGGTTTAGTGCTCGGGGTCAGGGGCTGTCTTAAAGGCCCTGAAGCTGAAGCTCAAATGCCGATACCCACAGATAACCCATCGTACGCCTGAGGCTACACTGTTGCTCGTCTTACTGCTCTTTCATCCAGAGGTTGGATTGCTGAATCCCACCTACAGGGCTGCTGGGTTTGAGCTGCAGTGGCGTCTATGTGCACGGAGACTGGTGGAATGTCTGGTGATTTAGTCGGTCGTCGCGAAGGAGACCGCATTTGACTAATCTGACAAATAATCGCTAAACAAATAAGTGATGGAATGTCTCGTTCCCTTGGCACTGGTTAAAAGGTCTTTGAAGGGTGTTAAGAGTGGCATATGTTCAACCTAAAATGTCAGAAAGAGACATATTGAGAAAAATGACTGAATTACAACTTCAATTGATCCTGCATTTGCCTCTGAAAAAAGAGAAGAAAAAGAGTTTGAGGCAACCCTAGGCCTCTGTTAGACTGCGTCCCTCCCGAGTCAATTGTTCCTCAAGCCTGGTGTCAACCCTGCGCCATCAATCACCCTCTTTCAGAGGAGGGGAGACAGGCTGGGGACACGCCCCTCAGGACAGGGGGGTGGTAGTTCTCATGCCCTCCCCGCCTCGCACAGCCCCACATCCCCACAGTCGCAACTCCGACAGCTGGTCTGGTCATTAGAGGTAGGCCGGGACCTGTGGGCCCCCGAACAGCAACGACAGCTGCCAGCCCACTGTCCCCCGGCACCCACACGCACTCATTCGCCCCCACTCCAGACTATGATATGTATTATATCTCTAATCTATTGTCATTCTTTTTTGGCTTCTTTAGGGAGGCCAGGGCTTATGTACTTAACTCACTTAAGTCACTTACATATGCCTCTTTAATATCGCAAAATCTGTTTGCGTTCTTTGCGTTTTCACATTTGGCAGTAGTCAACCAGCTTATTAGGTGCAAGGGTTAGCTGTTGTCATTGTGGGATGACTGAGGTATAATTGTAATGTGTAATAAAATACAGAATACTGATTTAAAACTAGCTAGGTCTTAGACCTAAGGAATATTGTTTTTGCTCTAAACAAAATAGTGTATTTGAATGGAAACCTGTTTCCACTAGGGATGTAACGATATTATCAATATTGTGATATCGCGATCACATGACGATATGAAATGATAGGTCTTCCGGCTGAAAAGCGTAGTTTTAAAAATATATTTTAAAAAAGTTATGTTTTGGGACATTATACTGTGACACATTATCTGTCAAACGAACTAAAAAATGAAGTCTTTTTCACTGCACGTTTTAAAGTGAAGCGCACAAATTGTTGAGGCGATCAACTTGTTATCCGGTGTTGACCGTGCCTCAGAACGGCTCTGTTCACAGTCAGTGCATTGTTTGAACTTGTTTATTTCATGTGCTGTGAGTTTAACACTCATTTGGGAACGCAACAGCCACCACCCGTTGATTACAGCATTTCACTAGATTTGTAGTGAGATATGTTTTGTAAGCCTCTTGTCACAGAAGCTGGAGTTTCCCCTCAAAATAAAAACTCTACTGCCATTTCTGTCAAAATAAAAGCTTAAAAGTGAGGTATGGATTGTTGACAGTTAGTGGTTTAAATGGGTAACTTTACCGCAGTCCAAATTTAAAATATTTCTTTCAAGTGTAGAAATTAGGAAAGAAGTATTGTAATTTACCTACTGTAGTGTTAAGCAAAAATAACATACCTATGAAATATTCATTTTCATTTATTTTGCAATGCAGTTGTTTTACAATATATGGCTATTACTGTCATTGTTGTTATTATTATTATATTCTAATGTGTTTGGCTTCCTAAAACACCAGTGTGAATGTAATTTAGACAGACAGTATGTCACAGCTAAAAAGAGGGTTGAGTCCCCTTTAAATTTCAGGAACAAGTCAGTTCTGACTTAATTTTCTATGGGTTGGAGCTCTTAATTGTGAACTCTCTAAGTGCATTAAATAGAATAATTTAACTTTAAAATGTACAAAAATATACCTTTTTCCCCAATTCTTTATTTGTCTTTTTTTTTTTTTTTTTTTTTTAAATATCACAATGAAAAATTATATCATTGACTTCATATCGTGATATTATAGTATTGTAAGATTTTGATATTGTTACATCCCTAGTTTCTGAATCCACATCTCTGAGTTTACAAGAAGAAATCGATTCAAAATTCACAGTTTAAATTCTTTTGACTGTCGAACACCATATGGTAACTGTTGCACTTCGCTGTAATTTGCGTTCATGTTTATTACTGGTTTATATATTATACAATATGCTTGGAATAATTAGAATAACATTTACGTAATAAGACATTTTTTTTTATAAATTTTACACAGTAATAAGTAGGGCTGCCTTTTAATAGTCAACTAACTGTTAGCTGATGAGAAGAGGCTTGGTCGACCAAAATTGTATTAGTTGCTTAGTTCCACAGGAAGTGGCGAAGTCACACAGTCCGTGACGGACAGATTGTTAATGGCTGGTTTATGTGGTAATATAGTACATCGGGGAGGACATCCAAACACTCATTCATCGACCCCAAATATGGCTTTTCATCTGAAAGACGTATGTAGTAGCAACTTTACATGGCCGCTCAATCTAATGTTAACCTAGAAAAAGCGCCATTCAAGTAGCGTGCTCACTGCATGACAGATGGAGGCGCCGGTGCTGTCACTTACTCTTAAAATACTTTGTCATTTTTGGTCATACAGATAAAAGTAATACATCTTTTGAATATGTAAAGACTCTACGTTTATTTGTGTGCACTCACAATAACAACGAAACATTGCGCTTTTGTAAAATAAAGAATATAAGGATGCGCTTTCTTGGTCTCTGTGAGCTTGAGCGTGAAATTTAGAAACTCTGTGTATACTTGACCTACAGACATGAAAAATATATCTATGGAGAGTGAAATGTCTACTTTCAAATGAACCAATTCAAATAGAAAAAAATGTTCTCAGATTATGTAATCCATATGAAACATGCATACAGGCGCATCACTACTGCGGAGATGACGAGTCAGTGTCACCGACTTCATCTCTCAAGCCGAAAACAAAGAAAAATGCTAGTTTATCAATAGATTATTAAAAACGTTAATGCAGTCTCCTTGCTGTTTTTCCCAGACACATTCATAATCATTATATCTGCTGGTGTGCTGTGGCAAGCTTTTTTTGCGTGCACTTGAGTGCTTATTAGGCTATGTAGGCAATTAAAGGCTCATTATTATGATTAATCTGTTTTTTTTTTTAAATAAACGCACGACTAATAGTGGACTAATGCTTAAAATGAACGACTACTAGTCGACCAGAAAAATATTTAGTCAAGGGCAGCCGTAATAATAAGAATAAATCTCTAAATAAAATACATTTTATTTGCAACAGACCTCGAATGAATTCTCCACCATGAATAAATCGGCATCTGAATCCATGAGTTTTTATCACTGAGGTGCCATGTCAATTTATTTTTACAGACGACCACATGAGAAACAAGTACCGTCAGAACAGGGCTAATGTCCGTTTTATTTAGTTATTAATTTTTTTGAGGAGCAAACAGGCTTTTATGAACACCTAATCAGTGGCTATGGTTTATAATAAATTTGCACATTCTTCCAGCAGGTTATTACAGATAAAAGTGATTTAGGCTGATGACACGCCTGTCTGCCATTTTTTTTATGCGCACTTTGTCTGTTTACAACATGCATCTCTATTCACATTAATCCACTAGCATTAGCTTAATCATAGCCTTTGTGTGATTGTGCACAAAAGGTAATGGAAAGGTAGTAGAAAATAAAATCTCATGAGTGTCAAGTGTAACTCCACTATTATTGAGTTAAAAGGAAAACGAGGCAAAAAATGAAGGACAGTGTCATAAAGCTCATGCACGGATTGATAATCTTAAAATGATTGAGTGCTTCACTCTGTTTATGTGTGTATCTTGTGCGTGTAAGTGACGAAGGAAAAGAGAAAAGAAAAGTGGTAGTTGAGATTACGCCACACTCCCTCAGGCTCTTGTTACTCATGCACTACTGGCAGATCTCTGGTTCCCACGCCTCCTCACAGAGGTGAGTGAAACTGCACTCACAACTTCACCTGTACGTGCCTGCCTCAGCACACACCTTTAGCCGAACTATGATCTGTGTTTTTTTCCCTAGAAACGTAAGGAAAACTGAGAGGACAACAAATTGGCATGAGTACAGCAATAATATCAGCCAGAAGATCACGATGGCAGAGCTCCCTTACAAAAGGTGTATAATTATTACAAACATGGTAATAGAAATTCACTGGAAGACCTCCCTAGCAGAGATATATCAGTTAAGCCTGATATAAACAGGTTTGGTAGAGAGGTGTAATTTTCTTTCCCATATGCAGTTTTTTTGGTATCGCCTCATCATTTTTCAGAGCACTTACTGCTTTGATGTGTGTACTTGTTGCATTTTCTTCTCGGGTTCAAAAGCTGTGATACTGACCACAAAAGCCACCACAAAAGCCCACTGTGCACCTTGCTGCTAAAGCCAATAGTCTGTCAGCATCAGAATTTATCACCTCTGCATTGTAGTTATCAAGTTATATTTTTAAATGTTACCACACTCGTCCTCATGTTCAGCACTGAGCATGGACTACGCAAGATATTTACTCCAGGATGTTATCACGCTCTGCGATGCAGCTGCTGTTTTACTTCATCAGAGTGGAAGTTCCTGACAGACTGGCCACTTGGCTGGCTTTACTGAGCCCAAAAGGGGATTAATCCCAGAGAGAGAGGGAGAGGGGGGAAAAAAAGGAAATGCAGAGGGTGGCAAGCAATTTATTCACGGATTCCATTGGACCTTTAGCTTTAAATCATATTCAACTGACCCAAGCCTATTGTTAAGGAAGGAAACTGCCTAAGCAGTTTGAGAGCTGGAGAATGTAATAGCGTGAAACAGGAGCGGAGAGCTGGCAGTGATGAAATAGCTTGCATACCTTATGCTTTAAGGAGAGCCATCTTTAACAGAAGAATATTGTGAAGGATCTTTCCCTCAGCTCCACAAAATACTCTTGCCAAAACAAGCCAGACGGGATTTACTCATAGAGATATTGTGAACACAATGAAGCATAGTTGCCTTAGCCTTGTTTGTCTTCATAACAGGGTATCTTGTGGTCTAGAGTATTCCTGGCAATGTTTAGACAAACCTCTGGATCTGTGTGTCTTTATGTAACAAATAACATATAATGTGGAGTACGGGAAATATAGCGAAGGTTTATTGTAATCTTTTTCTCCATATTTCTGGTTCTGCTGGTCAAGTGCGTAATCTAGCTTTCTTTTTTTTTTTTTTCAGCAGCAGGAGGGAAGAAGGAGCAGACATTCCATGTTGGCCTGAGGGCAAGGTGGGGGAGGCTCTAAAACCACTTTTATTAAAATATATTGAAGGAAAACAACAAGTTGCACTGTTGGAGGGATGAAAAATCAGCATGACCGACTTCTCTCTCTAGAGCTTTAAGTCTCGTACACCAACATCCTCCCTCACTTTCGTTCTCAGTGTTGATCTTTTCAACTCCCTATTTGTGCAGCTTCACTGATTTGGTTAATACTTTAAAAGTCCAGTAATTGTAGTCCCAGGATCTCCAATCTGATTTGCTCTTTCACTGTCAAGAGCTCTGTTTTAAGTCCTCACTCTTTCAACCCTTCATTTCCTCACTCATTATGTTCCTTTCTCCATGAATACAAAAGCCCACTGCCTCAGGTGAGGGTTATTGCACTGGGTGTGGTTCACAGTCCACGACTAAGGAGTCGCATTCCACTGACCTTGTACAATACCCAATCACCGATATCCTGGCCCTCCTCTTTGTCAGGGTGATTAAATAACCCTGCCTCTGGCTGCACTGACCCTCGTGACCTGGTCTGTGTGCATCCGTGGACACTGACTAATTAGAGACCCGATAATGCGAGAGAAAGCAGCTTTTCACCATAGCCCTCAGATCTCTGTTCAACCACTCAGCTCTACTGAAAATAAATGAACACAAATTAAGATATTTTTGATGAAATCCAAGAGCTCTATGACTTTCCATAGACAGCTAAGGTTCCTTCCACGTTCAAGGCCCAGAAATGTCCATGTGACATCAGTGATTCAATTGTAATTTTATAAAGCCACAAGAATACTTTTTGTGTGAAAAAAACCAAAATAACTAATTTATTCGACAGTCCTTCTTATGATGCATGCACACTCTTTCCTCTATACGTAAACAAAACACGGCTCACACGTGTTCTGCGTCAGCAGCATGCGTTGTTTACATGCGAGGAAAGCGTGCGCATGCATCGTGATACTCTCCAATATGGCGCTAGGTTGACATAGATTCTTCATAAAATTTTGATTGAACCACTGATGTCACATGGGCGATTTTGTCAATGTTCTTGATACCTTTCTGGGCCTTGAATGTGAAAGGACACTTGCTGTCTATGGAGGGTCAGAGAGCTCTTGGATATCTCTTCTGAAGATAAAAGAAGGTCTTACGAGGTTTGGAATGACATGAGGGAGAGTAATTAATGACAGAATTTTTCATTTTTAGGTGAACTAACTCTTTAATTTTCAGTCAGACTGAACAATGGGTCTTTATGAGACTTAAATTTTATCATTCTGTATTTTATGAACTCGCACTAACAGACACTGGCTGGGTTTCCATCCAGAGTTGTGAATTTAACTAAAATTGGAATATCGCATAAAACATTTACGAATAAGCACTGTTTCCATCCAACGAGTCAATGAGAACAAAATTGTGACTTCCTGATAAACTAGCAATAAATATCACTGAGAAAGCTAGGAGAAGCCTACCTAGGACTTCAGATGATGCCAACCCTGAAACAACATTCAGCACTACCGAATTTTGCTACTAATTTATGGTGTTCTTTGTCTGTTTGATTACGTCATTAATTGATCTTTACCATACATCTCTGCCATATGTACATCAACTTGACATAGTCACCACTAGTAAGCTACTACTAAATATATTGTAAAAAGTTTAATTTGCTGTAAAGTTGCTTTGCAACGATATGTATCGTGAAAATTGAATTGAATTGAGAAGCCGCTGAATATAATAATTTTATATATAAATAACTTGCGGCTCAGAGCAAGCAAACAAAACACAGTAAATGCGGTCATTGTATTCGTAGGTGGATGCCTGCTGTTTGGGAAGGCAGTCATACAGAAATACGTTGATGGCAGACTTTGCTCAGGCATTTCAGATGCTGTGCAACAAGATCTGTCCGCTGGTTATGCTGTCCTATAGTGCAAAGTCACGTGACTTTTTTTGATGCACATTTATTCCGCAAACTTTCTTCCAACTCCCATTATTTGCATTAACTCTTTTTTTTGTCAAGAACTGCTTCGAGTGAGTGTAAAAACGTTTTTGCAAATTAAGGGATTTTTTCTGAAATTTGGGGTTTACCTCACTCGTTTCTTATGTGATACTTCAAAATGTGCATAAAAACAGGATGATAAAACATAGCTATAGATAATGTGACTAGGTGCGTTTCCGTGACAGATTTGCGATATTTTATAAATGTCGATTAAAAAACTATTGCGAAAAGATGGTGTTTCTATTAACCAATGTTATTGTTAATGATATTGCCTCTCGCAAAAAGTCATGACGACTGATATTGGTAGGTTTATGTATATCGCTACCACTGCACTAGTCTTACGTAGCCAGACCTTTAGACTGACGGCAGAAGGTCTTAGAACTTTGGCCGCTTTGAATGACTAAGATCTGCCCAAAAGGCCATTTTGCTGACAGGTAAAGCAACGAATCACGTTTCATTTTGTGACATGACATGTTTATGGCCGTGGAAATGTTGTCACATTAACAGACTGTTGTGTAAAACTTTTGGACATTTTAAAAATTCTAAAGATTCTATGCTGTGATATTTCACATACTTTCTATTTGGCTTTTTCGCATTTATTTTTGAAGGACAGTATAGTAGTGACTAGAAATGAAGTGGGAGAGAGAGGGAGGGTGTGGGATTGGGAAAGGTCCACAAGCCGGGACTCGAACTCGGAAAGCCCGGAGTGCAACGACACTACTGCCCACAAGGCTATTGGTGTGGACAAATGTTTCACATACTTTTGAAAATCCAGAGTTTATTTGATCCTGATGAGAACTCATCGTCACAGTTGTAAACACAATAGCGTTCTTCTTTCATGAGGGGCTTTGGCATCACGGCATCTTTGTTTTACGCGTCTCCCAGAAACCCTGTATAATTTAACCAATCCAATGACGACTTTGAAACTCCTGAAGTATTCCGTATGCATCAGACGTTCAGCCGGTGGTCCTTGGACGTCTGAGGCTGAGACTACCACCGCACTGGCCGTTATTTTTAATCAAAGGAAATGTAGACGTGTATCTTTACAAAGCAGCACAGAGAGTCGCTTCAGAAACATGCCATGGCATGGCTGGTATAAACACAAGCATCGACTTGAGTGGCCACGATCAGCTCATCACCTCAAAATTACCTCATGCGAGCATAAAAGCATTTTTGCGATATATGGGTATTTTTGCGAAAATTGACATTTCCATTAGGTGTATTTTCAATTGGCAATTTCAGTGTGCGCAATGGGTAATGGAAACGCACTTGCCATCAAACACGACATACACACATTAATGCATTCTTTAAAATATGCTCTTTTGTCAACGCTGATAACCTGCGTCAACATATAGTGCCATTGCGCTAAGGGCGTCCCTAGTTCGATATAGTGCCGTTGCGCTACGGGTGTCCCAATTACAAATCCTGGCTTGTGGACCTTTCCCGATCCTGCCCTCCTCTCTCCTCCATCACTTCCCGTCACTACACTGTCCTATCTAAATAAAAAGGCAAAAACGGCAAAAACAAATCTTTCACATAAGATAGAAAGGCATACAAGTTTGGAATGACATTAGAGTTTGTAAACTGCATTTTTTACATTAGAAAAGTGGCTTCAGTTAGTGTGAGAAGGAATATTGCCCTCTGAAGGGAATCTCTAACATCCACAGTACTGTGTTTGATTTGCCAGAGCTCTGAAGTGGGAAAGCAATGGGGCGATCCTGGCATTCCAGGGCTCTGTCGTGTCGTCTCCTGGTCTCTAATTTGGGAGCAGCTGTCGGGCTCTGCAAGACCTCAGCCATCAAAGCCCAGCTAAAAGGAGTGGGGGGGAAGAAGGCACTGAGGTCAGCCCCACAGAAGGGCCCTAGCTCCCCAGCACGCTTTCCATTCTCTGGTAGCTCATGCCAAGTACAGAACACCTGCACCAGGTTAAGCACAGTGGAGATTACAGGATGACTGTAAAGTTATTGCAGGCCATAATAAAGAAGCAGTAAAAACAGATGGTCGCTATTAGGAGGAAAACTCTCCTGTTGGGAATAGAACGCTTGCTGTCTTTTCAGATCAAGCTACCTACTCTGTCAAGGTGTCCTAAGCGAACTTTGCAGGAAGTTTTTTCTAAATTACTCAGTTTGCTCACAATATTGGATGGCTTCCAGTTCTATGCTTGCAGCTATAAGCAGCGAAAACAACAAATGAAATGTCAAATTGTGTTGTTTTAAAAAACAAGTAAAGACTAGAGATTAAAAAAAAAGTTTTTTTTTTCTTTTTTCGCTATGAAATAAAAACATTTCCTTAGCCTTACATTGCACAAGCTCAGAGAAACGCAGTGATAGTGATCCCTTGATGATTGTAGGTACCCATGAGAGTGTAGTTTCTCACACTCTGGTGGGCTTGTTGAGACACACATACCCTTGAGGATTCCAGATGTGGTCTGGTTTCAGTTCTATGAAAACCGTTAATTATACCATTAAGCCTTCTACGGGCCCTAATTAGTGGGAATCAAATTGTGTTCCAGGTCAGGTGCATAGTGATTGATTTATCTCTCACTGTTTGCTCTCTCACTCCTCCTCTCACATGCCCTCTACAGGTCATGTTTATTCAACTGTAGTGACAGTTAGATTTTGTTTTCCTCTCTTCCTCTAGAAAACACAGAAGTGTTTTTTTTTTTTTTTTTTTTTGAACGTGATGCTTTCAGGGCTTTATGGTTTATGATTGCATGTATTGTGAAATTGACCAAAAATAGGATCAGGACCAGCAGTGCTGTTTTCTTGTGGTGCTATTTCAACATATTTCAATTCAGCTCCTTCCTTATTACCGTTGGACAAACAGAGGAAGAAGTAGTAAATCCCATATCCCAACAATAAGATCAACCCTGGGGCTCAGGCAGGAAAAGAAGCTGTACCACTGGGACTCAGGGCCCAAGGGGATATGGTGGTGGGGAACTGCTAATCAAAGATAAGGGGTCATCTGTATCCTTTCACGTTTTTGGTACTTTTTACCTCATTGTGTAACTTTGTGTGTTTGTAGGATCAGTAGTTGTGGGACATTGAAAGTCTTGTTTTATGAGAGCTGCAAAAGGTACTCTCGTGAAAGACTGATACGGAAGAGAAGTTGAATAAAGTTGTTATTTTTATTTTCTTTGTGCACAAAAATGATTCTTGTGGCTTCATAAAATTAAGGGTGAGCCACTGATGTCATATGGACTATCTTAGTACCTTTCTGGGCCTTGGACGAGGTAGTTGTGTTGCTGTCTGTGCATGGTCAGAAAGCTCTTGGAATTCATCATAAATATCTTAATTTGTGTTCTGAAGAACGAAGGTCTTGTGCGGTACAGAACAGTACAGCATTCTGTTTTTCAAACTTTCCCCACCAGCCACTTATCATATACAGATCACTTTTTACAGTCCAACCAGTTCCTGGACTATGAATAAAATCTGAATAAATTTCCTGTTTTACTTGGAAATTTGACTTAAAATGGGTTACAAACACCATTTTATGTTGACTTTAAAGCTCTTTTTCCTGTGGATGATCCTTCTCCATGGGTGATCATGGCCGGGATTTCTCCTAGCAGTACCGTTTCCAGTTTAAACACAGCTGGAGGGCAGGAGAAGATCGTTGTGGAAACACTCTGCATCTGTGGTGGGCTTTGAACATCAACCTCACACTGCTTTGCCACAAGAATGCAGTGTGACTTTGGCCTTCTTTTGAAATCAAGAATAAATAAATGTAGGAATTTTATGTAAAAAATGATTTACAGATTTGAGTTAGTTCCTGAACGTTCCTTTGAAATGGAACAATTGGTAGCGATCAAAGATATTCAGCTATTAAAATTCTTTTTATGAGCTGGTTAAGCATATAATATATTAACTGGATGAATTTAGTTTGGAGACTAGAGAAGACAGCTGGAGAACAAAAGGTCAGTTGCAGGTTAAGACATGAATTTGCCTTGGAGAATAACAGGTTCTGAAAGGCGGAATGATAATGTTGTTTTGATGTGTTGCACATGGTGGTGAATGATTTATATTTTGTATATTATTTTTTTTTTGCATATTAATAATTTATATTTCTGGTGACTTGAAGGGATAGCTTACCCAAAAATGTCTGTCATCCGTCAAACCCGTTTGATGTGGAACACAAAAGAATATATATTTAAAAGGATTAGTTCACTCCTTAATTCAAATGTCAGAATTTATAGCAATTATAATTTACTCACCCCTGTGTCATCCAAGATGTTCATGTCTTCAGTCGAAAAGAAATTAAGGTTTTTGAGGGAAAACATTCCAGGATTTGTCTCCATATAGTGGACTTCAATGGGAATCAGCGAGTTGGGACTAAATTGCAGTTTCAATGCAGCTTCAAGTGGCTCCCAGCTAAGGAATAAGGGTTTTATCTAGCGAAACAATTGATCATTTTCTTAAAAAAACAAAAACGTATACTTTTTAACCACAAATGCTCATCTTGCGCTAGCTCTGCATGTTTATGACTTCACGCATTGCGTAATCACTTTCGAAAGGTCCCGCGTGGTTAGTTCTTCATCTGTGTACTCCAGTTCAAAAAGGTAGGATAAGGTGAAGAATTCCATCTCATTTTCTTCTCCAAATCATCCGACGTTGTTGTTTTACCTTTTTTTTGTAAAGGGCAAAATTTGACTTTCTTTGCACGTTTGCTTTGCAAACACTAAGTCTGTACTTTTGCCTATGTCATGCGTGACCTTTCCAACATGAATACATAAGTTGAGCTAGTGCAAGTCGAGCATTTGTGATTAAAAAGTATATTATTATTATTATTATTTTTTAGAAAATGATCATTTCACTAGACAACACCCTTATTCCTGGGCTGGAATTGTGTAGAGCCCTTTGAAGCTGCATTGAAACTGCAATTTGGATCTTCAACCTGTTGGTTCCCACTGAAGTCAAATACACTCTTAAAAATAAAGGTGCTTCACGGTGCCATAGAAGTAACTTTTTTGTTTAAATGGTTCCATAAAGAACCTTTAACACCTGAAGAACCTTGTTGTTTCACAAAAGGATCTTTGTGACAAAAGAAGGTTCTTCAGATTATAAAAAGGTAAGAAAGATCCAAGATGTTCATGTCTGTCTTTCTTCAGTCGAAAAGAAATTAAGGTTTTTGAGGGAAAACATTCCAGGATTTGTCTCCATATAGTGGATTTCAATGGGAATCAGCGAGTTGAAGGACTAAATTGCAGTTTCATTGCAGCTTCAAAGGGCTCTACACATTCCCAGCCAAGGAATAGTGAAACAATTTATCCGATTTATTAAAAATCGGATCTTTCTGACAAAAGTAGGTTCTTCATATTATAAAAAGGTAAGAAATAGATGGTTCTTTAAAGAACCTTTGACTGAATGGTTCTTTGTGGAACCAAAAATGGTTCTTCTATGGCATCGCTGTGAAGAACCTTTTAAAGCACTTTTTTTTTTTTGAGCATGTATATGGAGAAAAATCTTGTAATGTTTTCCTCAAAAACCTTAATCTCTTTTTAACTGACGAAAGAAAGAAAGACAGGAACATCTTGGTTGACATGGGGGTGTGGAAATTATCAGGAAGTTTTAATTCTGGACTAAACCAGTCCTTCAGATAATGTTTAAACTGTTGCTTTTACACTATTTATACTATGCTTCACACTATGCTTCACATTGATCTTTTTGTATTTATTTAATCTTCCGTTTCCGTAGCCGGGCCTCTCTGATGGGTTGTTCTGTTCATACACTGGGTTGTTTACAGTGCTAACAACTTTTCTAAGAGGCACAGCACTTATGTCAAGAGCTTCTTTACACATCTGATGACACAAACACATGGGTTGTGTGGACATGTATGAGTTTCGAGACTTGAGTAACAACAGCTTGGCACCTTCAACATGCTGCAACAATGCATCTTCTGTTCCATGACTCAAAATCCCGAATGCAGATAATCCTCCTCCTGGTCTTGTCATGAGCCAACTGCCAATACCAGATTTCTGTATTTAACTTCTAGTGTTTTGCTGTTATGCAGACTTTGCTAGGATGCAGTTTGCCACTGTACCGTGGTTTCGAAAAATTAGTAGCGGGTTGAAGTTGAAAGAGGAGCAGCGCACGGAGCAGATGTCAGGCTCTGTGTTTATTTGCGTTCAGGAGGGGGGTGTTAGTGTGGGAAAGCTCCTCTCCACGGTTGGGATCAATGTGAGAGAGATAAGCTCATGGTGTGGCCTTGGTCGAGCATGGATGAAAACTGTTTTGGTGTGAGAACTTCCTCCCATGTTGTAATTTCAACATGAGTCTCAGCAAGGTCACTATGAGAACTGTTTTTTTCCTCTCTCCGTGTGCCCGGGTTGCTCTCTCTGTACACACTACACTGCAAGCCTTTGGGAACTAGAACAGGGTCTCAATCTAAATGTTCCCATCAGGTCTGTGGGTTTAGCGTGGGAATCGAGAGCAGGGATGAGAGGATGTGGGAGAGTTTCCTCTGTAGCTGATGTACACAAGACATATAGAAGGGCTGAGATTTAGCAAACGTCTCAGAGGCATCCATAGTAGGCGAGAAATGACAGAACGGTTGGATTTGTAATCTCTTGCGAAACCCCTATGTTTTTCTAAATCCTTTATGCACACGGCTGTGGTTGATGGCAGCGGCCTGATAGGAGCTTGTGCTTGTATTGTGAGAAAGGAGCAAACTGTCTCTACCTGATCCTATCAGCAACTTCCCATTATGACTTGGTCATCTTGCTTTTTCTCACACTAACTGTCTCTTGCTTCGGCATACTCCTCCTGCCGCTGTCATGTTGTAAAATTTGTCATTACAGGGAGAGATTTACTTCAAAGCAGTTCATGTCCTTCTCAGTGGCCCACAGCGTAAAGCACGGAGTGCCTCAACTCTCCCAGTTCCTCTCATTTGGTAGCTGACAGCATGGGCTGTGCATATATCACTTCTAAGAATATTACAGTCTTGCTGTAGCCCAGAGGTGAAATAAGCATAAGTATGAAGCCAGATAAATCAGACTGTGTGATATACATCTTAAGACACTGGTCTTGATTGACAGATGTTTTAAAGACCTTGTGATGATATCAGCAGTGTTTTGCTTGGAAAAGGTGCACTACCAAACTACCAAAGTATTTGAACGGTAAGAGTTATTTAGAAAATTGAGCAACACTTTTAACCTGCCCAAACTTTGGTTTTTGAACAGTAAGATTTTTAATGTTTTTAAAGAAGTCTCTTCTGCTCACCAAGCCTGCATTTTTTTTTATTCAAAATACAGCAAAAGCAGTAATATTGTAAAATATTTTTATTATTAACTGCTTTCTGTTTGAATATATATTTTAAAATGTAATTTATTCCTGTGATCAAAGCTAAATTTTCAGCAGCATTACTCCAGTCTTCAGATGATCCTTCGGAAATAATTCTAATATGCTGATTTGCATTTATTCTACTCAGCTGTTTCAACATAATAATAATAATAATAATAATAATAATGATAATAATAAATGTTTTTGAGCAGCAAATCAGAATATGTCACCCTGGACCACAAAACCAGTCATAAGGGGCAATTTTTTGAAATTGAGATGTATCCGTCATCTCAAAGCTGAATAAATATGCTTTCAGTTGATGTGTTGTTTGTTAGGATATGGCAATATTTGGCTGAGATATTTTAAAATCTGGAATCTGAGGGTGCTAAAAATCTAAATATTGAGAAAATTGCCTTTAAATTTGTCCAAATGAAGTTCTTAGCAATGCATATTTCTAATCAATAATTACATTTTGTTATATTTATGGTAGGAAATTTACAAAATATCTTCATGCAACATGATCTTTAATTAATATCCTAATGATTTTTAACATAAAAGAAAAATCGATCATTTTGACCCATACAAATGTGTTGTTGGCTATTGCTACAAATATACCCGTGCTACTTATGACTGGTTTTGTGGTCCAGGTTCACATATGAGAATGATTTCTGAAGGATCATGTGACTGGAGTCATGATTCTAAAAATTCAGCTTTAAAAAAACAGGAATAAATAACATTTTATAATATATTCAAATAGAAAATTTACCATTTAACTTACTTTAAATGGATAAAATTCAAAATTTTACTGTTTTTGCTGTACTTCGGATCAAATAAATGCAGGTTTGGTAAGCAGAAGAGACTTTTTTTATAAGACTTACTGTTCAAACACTTTTGGCTGGTAGTGTACACTATAAAAAATAAATAGTTGAGAAAATTAAAAAAAAAAAAACAAGTCTTGAAGACTCAACTTGATGCATTAAAGGGGTCATCGGATGCATCGGATTTAAAATTCACTTTTACATGTTGTTTGAACATAAAGGTGTGGTGAGCATAAATGTGTGTACACAACCACCCTATAATAATAAAAATCCACCCAGGGTTTTTATTTAATCTGTAAAAATTATTTCCCCTTTTTCAAATCAAGCCATTCTCAGCACCTTGTCTGTGTGATGACACACCGACAGAGGTCGCGCCCACGATAGTTGAGTGATACAGCCGTCTTACCTTAGACTTGCCTTGAATGAGCAGTAACGGTCCGATCGCCATTGTTTCAATGCCGAAACAGGGGCATAGACAAGAATGTCTCCTAAGCGATTGAGGTGTTGTGTTGTTGTATGTAATAATGAACATAGTAGTCGTCATTTACTCCTGACATCTGAGCCGCTGAAAATGCAGTGGATTACGTTTATTTGTGAAGGGAATGCACCTTCCGATCTAAACAAATGCGTTCGTGATCCAGTGATTACAGCAGAAGTGAGTATAAGGTTTTTTTTTTTTTTTTTATGAATCTTTGCAGTCGCCTTTCCTAATAACGTGCTAGTTAGCAAGTTTCATGGCTAAATGCGGCTAAAGTAAACAGGCTCATCACTCCACAGAGAGCAGAGAGGGGTGGGGCGAGCAGAGCAGATTAACATTTTTTCAATTCAATTCAAATTTATTTGCATAGCGCTTTTCACGATACATATCGTTGCAAAGCAACTTTACACCAAATTAACGTTTTTACAATATATGTAGTAGTAGCTTGATGTACATATGGCAGAGATGTGTGGTAAAAATCAATTATGTATGTTGTTTCAGGGTTGGCATCATCTGAAGTCCTTTGTGGGGTTGGCATCATCTCTTCTTAAGTGTTCTGGATCCAGACTGGAGCTTGTGAATTCCTAGTTACCACGGGATGTCAATCCCATGGCAAAAACAG
>JAHKKF010537206.1:63721-74220 GCA_019740295.1 Labeo calbasu
ATATTGTAAAAACGTTAATTTGGTGTAAAGTTGCTTTGCAACGATATGTATCGTGAAAAGCGCTATACAAATAAATTTGAATTGAATTGAATATTACAATAACATATTTGTTTGGGGTCAAAAGAAATCAAAATAAGTATCTACAAGAAAACACTAAGAAAAGTCAGTAAAAAACACAACACAATGTACAGTGTTAATATGAAGCAATTTTTAAATGCCTGAAAATGACCAAAGGTTTTTTCTTCTTAAAGTGCAGGAATACATCTCTACAATATGAATATTATCAGAAAATGTCATTATCTGAAAAATCAACAGAGATCCCAAACATAAGTAACGTTACACTGTTTACAAAGAAAGACTAAAACATGTTAGCTTTGCTTATAAACAGTTTTCTTAAGATGAAGACACACCATGAAGTACTAACCAGAATGTTAAGTATGTTTTTCGAGCTATTAAAACGGCCTCTGGGTCTCTCAGACCCCAAACACGAGGGTTATACACTTTCACACAATCACTTTCACACAGACCCACTGTTTTTTCAGTTTCATCTCTAGCTATAAATCAATTCGTACTATAATACCATATACAGCTGGCAGTCTAATTTGCTTTTGACTGATAACACAAAAGAAGCTGTTTCTCTCAGTTATGGTGTTGATGAGCGCCTTTAAAATAGTGCTGTGTTCCTATGTTGTGAAACAACACTACAGCCCGTGTCATCTGCCAGTGTCATTTCACACATCGCTGAGTGTGAATCAGTTTCATTCCTGAGAACAATTACTCCACATTTCTCTCTCTTTCCCCTCTCCTCTCGCAGTGAGATCAGTTCTTTCTCTTGTTAGCGCCGCGTCGTTGCCCAGACCTACACAGACAAGTCAACAGAACATTCTTATGGCATGACAGGTCAGACTCAGCCTGCCAGGGTTTGATTTCTTTTCCTCTCCATGTATTTGTCCTCTAATCTGAAAAGCTGCAGTGAAAATTTTCACTGTGTTATTTCTTTCGTCTTTTTCTTCCCCAGGCTAAACAGCACCAATGACCCCTGTGAACTTCATGAAGAATTTCTTCGGTTTACATAGCGGGAGAAAGTAGGCTAGCTAAACAAGAGAACAGCTAAAGGGATGAGAGCTCTCCAAATGCTAACACTGCTACACACATAAAGAATGATAGCCTAAGGGTACGAGAGAGGAAGAGAATGAGAGAGAGAAGGACTGACAGTTACAGCTTTGTCTACAGACTGGAGTAAAGATGCGGAGTGTCAGGAGTTGCCATGCTTCAACAGCTAAAGAGGTTAATATGAGAAACGGAAAGAGGTGCCGAAGACAACGAAGAGAAATAGAGAGCAAAAGATCAGCGCAGGCCTATAAATTGTGACAATATTCACGTCTAAACGCTCGTGTTGTGCAAAAACATAACAGAGAGAGAAAACGCGTCTGTGTGATGAATCGAACGGATTGCAGTCTGAGCGTAGGCGTGTGTCTGTATTTATGCATTTTGAGCTCTGCAATGTTGCAGTACTTGTCTTTAAAACGGCCTAAATTTATTGTGCATTGTGTCGCAAGCGCCATATTTCTCTCTATTCCGCCGGACAGCTTTACAAATAGATGAAGTACAACAACATGACAGTTTTTGTTCCTGAATTACTTTGCTATAGCAAACCACGTGAGTTAAAAAACCAACAAACCATAACTTTTCCTGACGTCTCCCTCCCCCTGGTGACCATTGATGGATTCTTCCTGACAAAGCATTCATTATCGCGCACAGCAGAATGTACCTTTCTCTTTCCCCAGACCACTGCCCTCCCCGCTTTCCTTTCTTGCTTTTCTCCCAGTTTGTCTAAACTGAGATGATTTCCAGTAGAAAATGCAATGGATCCTCTTCACCCTCTGGATTTAAACTCAATCAAAAATTAGAACCTAATATTTGCACCTTATAATCACTTTCTCACAAATTTTGCCACAAATTGGGATGTCCAAAGATCAGTGCACGCAATTGTCAACCATGACCTGTTTACATGGTTCACCAAGGAAGTTTTTTAGGGGTTTCAGGGACCTAGAGAGAGCAGCAAGGGGTTTATAGGAAAAACTGAAAGGAAAAAAATGACACATCAATTAGCAAAACAGTTTTAAAGGGTTCATTCAAAAATTTAAATTACTCAACCTCATGTCGTTCCAAACCCAAAACACCTTTGTTCATCTTCGGAAAAGACAAATGAAGATATTTTTGATGAAATCCAAGAGCCTTCTGACCCTCCATAGACAGCAACACAACTGACACATTTAAGGCCCAGAAAGATAGTAAGGACATCATTAAAATGGTCCACGTGACATCAATGATTAAACCTTAATTTTCTGAAGCTAAAAAAATACTTTTTAGGACACGAAAGAGGAGAAATTGTTGAAATACAATCGTCACTTTTGTTTTCTTTGTGCACAAAAAGCATTCTTGTAGTTTCATAAAAGTTGCACACTGTTTGCATGCAGCACACACATCTGAAGCGCGACCAGGGTGAACGGCGGTTCCGGTGCGGGTTCCTGGCCTGTGTCCGTTCTCGAACCGTTCCGTGCATTTCCACAACTGAAAAGGTCGTTCCAGGCCAGATCTGACTTCTCTTTGACATTTACCGCCCAATATGCGTCAATCATCAAATCAAATCAAAGTAAACAGATGAGAAAGAAACGCATGTGTAACAGTATTTTTAGATCCGTGTGAATTCTGTGTTAAAGAGACAGCAGCCTAATAAACATGCTGCCTGTCATTAATCTTAATCCAAGAACAAAAAATCATTCACTGATCTCTCTCTGTTTTTTCATAACTTTAATGAGGATTAATCTATATGAAAAGAAAACTATGCAGTGTATTTAAACTTTCGATTTAAACTGCAGTTTGTTCAGCTGTATTTGAAGAGTTCAGATGCAAAAGCCTCTAATCCATCTGACATATTTCTTTAAAATAATCATTTCTTTCTGGCTACTTTGTATAGGTTTCTATGTAAGTACTGGTACTTCTGATTGGGCTGAGGGTGAAATTTAGCGAGTTTGAAGTAAAAGTATTTGATGGACGTATACTATGTGTCAGGAGCATTCACTCAGTATCATTATCTCATTTTTAACCGAGATGGCTTTTAGCTGGTTTTGCATCTGAACTCTTCATTTATTTATGCTATTGTTAATTTATTTGCTTGTTCCTATGTTACTACTGATTGTTTACTTGTCTTTGACAATTTAATGTTTGAAATTTATATTAGTCTAGTTGTTTTTGCTGTGGTATTTTTTGTTAAAACAACAGGCAAAAGTTCCTCTTAGACCTAAGTGTTCTGTAGGCTGCTGATTTGTGTTATGTTATTCAGCTGCAACAGAAAGCTTTGTAAAAATACAAAATTAAAATGTTTGACTTAATTTTTTATTAACTTTTTTGTTATTGGAATCGAAACTAGGAATCGTTAAGAATCGAGAAAATTCAAACGATACCCAACCCTACATGTGCTATATATATATATATATATATATATTTTTTTTTTTTATTTATATTTTTGGGCTTTTATGTCTTTAATAGACAGGAGAGTAGCAAGATGACAGGAAAGCATTGGTCGGACAGAGGGATCAGCAAAGGACCTCAGGACGGGAATTGAACTCGGGTTGCCATGAGCACAACTGCACTATATGTTGGCGCACTAACCACGAGGCTATCGGTGTCGACAACATGCGCTATTTTAACAAGTTCGTTACTACTTTTCTGGGTTTTGAACGTGGTAATTATATTGTTGTCTGTGCAGGGCCAGAAAGCTCTCGGATTTCATCAAAAATATCTTAATTTGTGTTCTGAAGATGAACAAGATTTTACGGGTTTGGAACGACATGAGGGTGAGAAATTATTGACGCAGTTTTCATTTGTGGGTGAACTAACTCTCTTTTCAAATATAGGTCAAATATTGTATTGACAGAAATATTGTGTAACATTAAAACCAAACATGCATATAGTTTCATGAAAAAAAAAAACTCTTTTTATGTTTGTTGTATCTTTCTAGGCAGCTCAATGAGGATTTTATACTAAATAAATAAATGATTCTCTTCAAATTTAAACATCTAAATTTGTGGAAAGGAAAAAAAACAACAACTCTGCTTTGGCTTCAATACAACAACAAAATAAAATCCAACTATTTAATATAAGAAACAAGACTGTTTTTTATATCATGCTTAGTTTTCTCTGACAGCCTAAGTAAGACTTTATACATGAATATATAATATGAATATATAAATATATAAACGCCTTTATATTTTTGGAAGAAGGTCCTTTTCAAAGGGAATTCACAATTTCTGGGCATTAAATGGTTCTAAACCGCCTTCAGCTAGGGAATGTGACGAATACGGTAGTTCATACAGCCTTTGAAAAATAAGGATGCATATTACTGATAATAATTCTTCAGTGTGCAGAGGCGATCTGCTGCATCTGAGGCAATTCTTCATGCTCAACATTTTCAAGTAAACAAACTGCATTATGAGAAAAGCTTTAAAGCTCAAATTCATACATCAAAATTCACTATCAGAACATTGCTACAAAATTCCTCAGCCTCTGAAGCTTATTTCAGCAGACATTGTTACAGAAAAAGAGTTGATTGTGGTCTCTCTGGCATACCTTTTCAGCGCACACACAGTCATTCTTCATGGCCAGATTGCTTCCATCTATCCCAACCAATTCAGCTCTAGCTGACAGCTAGCATTAGCATTCTACACTAGCTACCACAGCATGTAGCCATGCTTCAATCACAAAGCTCTCTGACAGCTCTAATAATGGACACAGGCTGATTTTCCCCTCTAGATAGCTGATGAATAAGCAAGCATGTTAACCTATGGTCATATAAAGGCCTTAAAAAGGACCATTACAGGTGAATTACGAGACTGAAGACTTTTAAAAGGCAAGACAGAGAAACACCAAATAGTAGCTAATAATAGAAGAATGTTAGGAGAATACATGCCAACCAAGTTTGCACACTGACAACTGATTATCAGAAACTTCTCCAATGTTTACTGTAATATTTTGTTTACTACATGGATTTGACAGCATGATTTGTGTTCCCTACAGTTCACAATTTTCTTGGCATAAATAGAAGGTAAAATATGTTCCAATAGCACACTAACTTCAGCAAGATATCTATGTGATAAGCTCATTCTAGTCAGTATGATGGATGTTATTTGCACATCTGCAATACTTCTTTTCCATGTTAGCAACTGTATATTGACATTCAAGGCATTTTACAAGGCATGCAAATTTGCTATTTTTAAAATGTTTCATTTGCCATAATCATTTTAAAATGTTAAACAGAAAACAGTCATTGTAAATTATAATAATATTTCACAATATTACTAATTTACTTCATTAAATAAATGCAGTCTTGGTGAGCATAACAGACTTTTCAAAACATAAAATCTTGAATGGTAGTGTACACAAATGAGATGCTTAAAATAGAACACAATGTTCCAGGTAATGTTCTCTTTCGCAAAGGTCTCATTTTACAGTGCTACCTGGCTGTTGTTGTACATCCTAGCTCATCTTCAGCAACAACAAACTTTGTATCACAACAAATCTGTTCTCAAAACTACTGTATACAGCAACGAGACCACAATACTGAAGAACAATACTATTTAAATCCACTGACTCTGATACAGACAAAAAAAAGGCTGTACAGGCTAACTTAGAGCCTAGTGAAAATTTATTTTTCCCTAAATTATGATTTTTTTTTCCGGATTACATTTATTTTACATTTTCTATACTCTATTTAATGGTTAAACTACATTTTGTTAATCAAAAAGCATGTCTAATTAATTGAAACATGAAACGTACACAATTAACAGCAATTTATTAAAAGTTTAAGAAAAATTACATTTTTAAGGTCCGATGAAATACGTTTTTTCTTTCTTTTCTCAAATTTAGTTTTATTTTTACCAAATTCTGTGTTTTCCATTAATTTTCTGGATTCCATTTTAATGATTTCATTACATTTTAGTGATCAAAAGTATATCTTTTTCTGGTACACTCTAAAAAATGCTGGGTTAAAAACAACCCAACTTGGGTTATTTGGCAACCCCGTGCTGGGTAAATATTGGACAGAACACATGCTGAGTTATTTTGACAGTTGGTTGGGTTAAATATTTTTACCAAACATGCTGGGTTGTTTTATTTAAGTCAACTATTGTTTAAAAATGATTATATTATTGTCTTAAAATGGACTGGAACTTATAAAAACAC
The DNA here is from genome assembly GCA_019740295.1 of Labeo calbasu. Lineage (NCBI taxonomy): Eukaryota > Metazoa > Chordata > Actinopteri > Cypriniformes > Cyprinidae > Labeo > Labeo calbasu. The sequence continues at coordinate 69,965 of JAHKKF010537206.1, forward strand.
ACACAGAATAACTAGAGGCAACAGCAATAATCAAAAGATGAGCGTTTATTATTAAGCAAGAACACATGGACAAAATACAAGACAAACTGAATTTATTTGGGTGAATACAAAATAGTTTACAATATTACATACATTTAAACTCGCTTAACAAGCATTTTAGACATAAAAATGTAACATTTAAAAGTAGCATTTTAATTTTAGTGTATTCAGTCGTTCTCTGTAATTGCTTTTTACTAAAATAGCGCTAACTCTCGTGCCGGTGCGTCGCCAAAAACTGAGTCGGGGAGGGCTGCCGTTCGCCGGGTTAACTGCAAACTTCGGACCTCGGCCTCGTGTTTCACTCGTAGCTGAAAGATGGCGTGACTGACTCCATAACCTGCCCATAAACAAACAGTACTGACATTAGAGAACATATTTTAACATCAAATTAAATTAAACTCAGTACTATAATGTATAAAATCCATTTATTTTATACAAGGCAAAAGGCGTTTCCATCATGCGAAGTGACCATTGCTGACTGACATCTCGTCCTTGCATGTTGCGTTGCGTAAAATAATATAATCTACAGCACAGTAAACACTATAGAAAATAAATGAAATGTATACAAACCTTTATTTCGCTGAAGAAGTGCACCAAATCGGTGGCGCTGAGAAACGCTCTCTCCTGTAGAGGACTCAAAAAGCCCACGCTTTGTCTGTAAGTCAGCAGCTGGGTTGTTTTGTCAGAGACAGGCTCAACCCAGCGGTTGGGTAGAAAAAAAATAACCAAGCGTTACAAATGACCCAGCAATTTAGTTACAGAAAAACTACCCAGCACCTGGGTAAAAAAATATTAAAAATAACCCAATAAAACGATTCAACAAGTTGAACCCAGCACTTGGGTAAAAAAAAAAAAAACAAAAAACTAGCACCTGCGTAAAAATATTAAAAACAACCCAGTAAAATGACCTAACGCTCTGAACCCAGCATTTGGGTAAAAAAAAATAACCCAGCATTTTTAGAATGTAAATATTTTCTAAAAATATGTTTAAAAAAAAAATTGTGTTAGTAGTATTAACATTACATGATTATATTTTACGTCACAGTTTCTTCAAGTTAAACTGAACTTTTATTTTGATGGGTTGTTGTGAAGACCTTTAAGTTTCTGTTTGTAAAACATATTACTGTAGTTTTGGTTTTTCTCACTAAAAACACCGCAAGCGCCACGTGCACTTTAGCAGGTGTGTAGTAAACGAATCCACAGGTCTGCGCCATTCATTCACACAGAGACACAGAACACACAGGATTCACATTTAAATAGTATTTTGTGGCTTAACATTCACAGACACTAGTCCATATCACATTTTGATTTAAGTGTACTGACCTTTTTTATTTTTTTATCCAAAATTTCGTGACATTCTGTGTTATGCGGTAAATTCAATTTCTATGACTGGATTCCACGACTCCATCTGCGTTTTCCGCATCGCAGAAGTCATAGGCGCTACTAAACAAACAGCCATTGAATCAGATATAAAAAAAATACTGATATAAATAAACAAACATATATAACTCTCAAACAATGAGCAGGCAGAAGTCAAACGTTGAGCTAACAACGATCTGAATTACAGAATTAAACATAACAAAAAGCCATCAAGGGTCATTACAAGTCCATCAAATTGCTCTGCATATCTGGATGAGAATAATTTCAGTCGTAACAAAGTGAGTCGTAATGTAATAATTCACTGTGTAATTATTTTGAGCCAGCGAGCAGAGCAGAAGAGATGCTCTCATTTAGCCGGGGTCCAGTGAGACTGCAATCAGTACAACATTACACAAATATAAACACATTATCTCTCATTACAGACCTCAGACATTCTGACTTCATCAAAAACACACACACACACACGCACGCACTGGATTTAGTCCAGCTTGTTGCCATGGAGTCATCAGGGATGGAGACTGAACGACGAAGGGACTGCACATACTGTAACAGACATAACAGGTGTGTTGTTTGCTCACGTCGCACCGCTGTATGTATCTGTTTGCATTATGCTCATGTGCCGTTGTCCTTGTTTCTCCTGAGCAGTAACACATGGTTCATGCTCTGTGAGTTTATCTGAGGAGACGGGGGTAATGTTGTCTCTGAGCCCGGGGGGCCACAGACTGACTTCTGTACACATACAGACCCACTCGATCTACGAGAGTCTTGATGACAAGTGTCTTTCTGGTCAAGGGCACTAATCAGGTCACTGTGATCAAAACGCTCCGGACAGGACCACCATATCAGAAGATCGCAAGCAGAGAGTGGATGTCTGCCCAATGTTTGTCCAACCCTCAAAACTACATCTGACATCAGGGCTCGTCGAAAGATCCCCGGTGCCCCAGAGACACAACATCCAACTGATAACAAATGACAGCTCATGATGTAGTACACTCATAAGACAGTAATGTTATTCGATTTTAATGTAATAAAAACAACAGTCTTGAGTTTTGACTCTATTACACTACTAAGGAAACTAAGCAAAACATTAGTAGTTAGTATTAAGTCTTTAGCATCTTATATGACTTTCAGTGCTGCACTGAGGAATGAGAGGATTGATATTTAGACCTTTTGATATTTAGACCTCTGGAAGGGCTCCTACATGTTTCCCCAGAGCGCTCCTACCAGAGCAAACCAGCTACAATGTGTCTGACTACACAGGCTAATCTATTAATTACTGACCCGTTAGGACTCACACGGGGCTGATTAGAAAGAGCTGTTGGTTTGTCTTTTCAGCTCACAGACAGTCCAAGCAAGCCACTGAGTTCTAGTATGAGACTAGGAATCTGATCTGAGTATTGATCCAACTCATTTTAAACAGTAGTAAACATTTTCTGTGGCACAAGAGTGTCTGTTTCCAGAGAGGTTCCTCAAATACTTTTAAAGAAATTTATATTTTTTAAAGAAACTGATATTTTTTCAGCAAATACGCATTATTTGCAATAATGTCTGTTTCAGCATTGATTATCATGAGAAATGTTTATTGAGCATACTAGATTGATTTCTAAAAAATTGAGCTTTGCTATCACAGGAATAAACTACGTTTTAAAATATGTTAAAACAGGCAGGGATTGACAGTAAGGACTACTTGATGGCCATGGGAGAGTGTGAAAGACGCTTGGGACAGCTAACAGATCTGTCAATGCTGCATCGTCATGAAATTTTATAATTTGCAGGTGTTTTTAAGCCTTGCCAGTTTAAACATTCAGGTGATTTTAAAGCAATCAAGAGCAAAATGCTGCAGAAGACAACTACATTCAGTACTCACTTGCTGTTTACTGCATCTCAGACAATGCGCAAAAGACCAAACTTTCAATTCAACTGATTTTAAAGCATTCAAGCTCAAGAAGACGCAAATAACAACTCCATTCAATGTGTTCTATGTGCACAGCATGCACACATAGAGCTGTGTCTCAGGCAACGCGCGAGCCACAAATGGCGTTTGTTTCTGCCTCTTCTTGTGTTTGAAGGTACGAATACACAGAAACGTATGTCAAAATACATGTCTTGGTGAGTATCCTTGAAAATAGTCTTAATGCTGCATTCCAGGCAACTCAAAATTCAATTCGAAGTCAGACATTCGACTTGCAGACTCAGGGCAGACTGATCAACCCCGAATTCAGCGAGTCTGCATCCAACAAGCATAATGAAGCTACCTCATCTTAATTAAGGCGAGACGCTGCAGGTGAATAGGGTAAAAAAAATCAACTACTGTAATAGCTATTGTCTTACTCACCCAGTTAATTGACTACATTGATAATTGCAAACATTTTTGTATTGCAAGTTTCTAAAATGTTAGGTTTAAATATGCAAATGAGGCATTAATTAATTAATAAAAAACAGTTTGTTAATTAATAAGCTAATTTTAGGGCTGCATTATTAAACAAATGCAATTTCCATGCACATTTTGTCAGTAAAGTCGGTTTTGTAATCAACAGTAAATCTCCATCACCTGCTTTCAGATGGAGCAGCAATTACTACACAGAGCCGTAGTTCACGGATAGGCTACGCAAAAAACCAATAAACAAAAAATGCAAATGATATTATTGCGCGATTATGAAATTGTAAGAAATCGTTCGCGATAATGACAGCTGTTTGCGTAGCTTCTCAATGACCTACGGCTCTATGTAGGTAGTACATCGTAAAGGGGTCATCGGATGCCCATTTTCCACAAGTTGATATGATTCTTTAGGGTCTTAATGAAAAGTCTATAATATACTTTGGTTAAAAATTCTCAA
>JAHKKF010537208.1:6107-39906 GCA_019740295.1 Labeo calbasu
GTGTCTTCTGTAAATTAGTGAAAATGTATGATATTTATTTTTTGCTCAGAAAAACAAAAATGCAATTAAATTAAACAGAAAACTTTTTTTTTTTTTTTGTAAAAACAATAATTTAAAGCAGTATTTTTATATATATATATATATATATATATATATATATATGATTTTTTTTTTTTCAAAAAAGAAATTATACTGCAAAAAAATAAAGTTTAAAGTGTCTACTTTTAAGGTTTCAAATAAGTTTTTGGAGAATAAAATGTCAAAATTTGTTTTAAATAATGTTACATTGTAATTCAGTGTAACAATATTTATTTCAAAATTCAAACAACATGCTTTTTCTTCCTTGTACGTATTAAAATATATAAAAGAATAAGGGAGCATATTAAATTTTATTGTTTTAAATGAGTAAAAAAATATTACTGACAAATGGGCAAAAACTAGGATAGTGGCAAATTTTTAAAATGTACAATTACTAATTACTTACTAATTAGTATTTGGGGTGAAAGCAATTTGTCTTTTAATATGTCATAAATTGTTTATAGCTGTAAATATGCTTGACAAGATTGTTACACTGAATGACATTTTAGTATATATATATATATAAAATCATTATTATTATTATTATTATTATTATTACTTTATTTTATTTTTTTTTTAACTGGACATCACATTAGGAATTTATACTGCAAAAAATAAAAATAAAAAACTAGGGAAAAATGTGTATTTATTTTTTGCTCAGAAAAACAAAAAACAAAACTGCGATTTAATTAAACAGAAAACTTTTTTTTTTATTTAAAGCAGTGTTGCATTTATTGTTTTTATGCTTAAACATTTTTTCGTCTTTTACCCATATATATATATATATATATATACTGTGTGTATTGTTGTCTTGTTTTCCATTACAAGTAAACATTCTTAAATCAAGATACATTTACTGGAGAAGCAAAATGACTAGTCCTGTTTTCAGAAAAATGCATCAAAATTAAGTGTTTTTGCTTAAATGAAAAATATCTGCCTATGCGGTAGGAAAAACTGAATTAAGTTTATTTTTCTTACTCCACTGGCAGATATTTTTTCCTTTCAAAGAAGTGATTTCTAGTACTTCTAGTAAAAGTATCTTGATTTAAGAATGTATAGACATTTGTACTGGAAAACCAGACAAAAATACTCATTTTCTTGTTCTGTGTTCAGTTGCTTCAGATTCATGACTCAATCTGACTTACTCATTGCTAAACGGTAATGTCTGATCGCTGCACGCTCGATTCCGTGTGTTTTAATTCGAACCGTCTGCGCGCTGTAAAGTCTGTGGAAAGCCGTGCGGCAGATGCCGGAGGCTCTTTTTGGCTTTTTCTGCGAAAACAACGAGCAGGAACCCGACTAACTCGACACTAAAGCCCCTCTTTCCTCCCTGGTGAAACCCCCACCCGAACGGCCGGGAACAAAATCAAAATAAACAAAAGCAGGGGAGACTGTCGGAGGGGGAGGAGGAGCCGCACGGGGCCCGTTTTCTCATTTATCTGTGACCCAGATTTCAACCCCCACACCGCTGCGCTCCGGGTTACGTGCCGATTGTAGAGCCGGCATTGTGTCCGGTGGGCACAATGTCCTATTCACGACGTGCACGTCAATGTAAGGGGAGCTTGCGTGTGTGTGCGCGAGTCTCAGAAGGATTAACGTCCCTCCTTGCGCTCACAATCCTTCCTCAGTTCATCTGATGTTGAGTTGGCACGTCTTCTCTGAGCTGGAATCGCAGAGACGGAGCTGGCAGAACACGGAGGCCGGTAACAACAGGGCCGTTGTGCGTCGGAGAGCTGCGATCCGTACCTGTCCTTTCTAATGAAACTCCGGAGCTCGTGAGGTCTGATTAAACGACAGGCTGACCTTTCGGGTTAAGAACCTTTAATTAGTGACATTTGTTACGTCACCCGCCACGACGCTGCAAAAAAACGTCGCTCGTCTTCGGTCCGTTTTGTGTTTCGCAGGATAAATATCTAAATAGTTTTAAATCAAGATGCATTTACTTTAGAAACAAACATTAAATCTGGTAGAAAAATATCTGAGTCAGAAAAATCAATCCAAGGGGAAACAAACTTTCAGGACCAATTCTCTCTGTGAACTAGTTGCTTACTATTCCTCAATCCTTAAACTCCATGACTTAACTTAACTGCAAATTAGGAGTATATTAAGGCAAAAGTCGTAGTTAGCAGTTAGTTAAGATTGAGAACTGGTTCCCAAACTAGTGTGTGACCCAAGATTATTTTTCTGACTAAAATCACTATATTTTGATCTATTTTTCTGTAAATAAGACTTATGTTATTTGACTTCCTAAGTGATTCTATCTTGATTTAAGGATGTTTAGACATTGGAAAACAAGACAGAAATAGTGAGGAAGAAACTTAGTGTTGGTGACCATATGTTCAGGATTTATAAAAGCCCTTAAATGTCCAGGTTTTGGCTTTGTTTTTGATTTCATACTTGCTGAAAGTAAGTAGGCCTGCAGGCCTTAAAAAGTGTGCTTTTTCACAAATTAAAACCTTAAAAGGTTTAAATTCATAAAGTCGTGCATTAAATGTTGCATGCACTGCAAAAAATCAGTGTCTTCCTCAGTATTTTTGTCTTGTTTTCCAGAAAAAATATCTAAACATCCTTAAATCAAGATTGAGATGCAAAAAGAACATATGAAGTCTTATTTTATGGTAAATTTAACAAAATTAAATAAGCTTATGCTTAAAACAAGAGCAAATATCTGTCAGTGTACAATGAAAACGTGTTTTTTTCTTTGAATTAAGTTCAAATCTTTGAAAAAGATTTTTCTTGGTTTAAGCATAAAATCACTATATTTTGATGTTTTCTGAAAATAAGACTTATCTTCATTTTACTTCCTAAGTGATTCTATCTTGATTTAAGGATGTTTAGACATTTGCACTGGAAAACAAGACACAAATAGTGAGGAAGAAACTTATTTTTGCAGTGCATTCAATAGTGTTGGTGACTGTACATCCAGGATTTATAAAATGACTAAAATCTCCAGGTTTTGGCTTGTTTTTGATTTCATACCTGCTGAAAGTAGTTTGATTAATAGCGTGCAGTTCTGCAGGCCTTAAAAAATTCACATTTTCACAAATTAAAGCCTTAAAAGGTCTTAAATCAGAGCAGAAAGTTTTAAATTCATAAAGTCATGAGGCAAAAAGAACATATAAAGTCTTGTTTTCTGGTCAATTTAACAAAATTAAATAAGCTTATGCTTGAAACAACAACAAATATCTGTCAGTGTGGAATGAAAACTTTTTTCTTTAAATTAAGTTGACTCATTTTCATATATTTCATATATTTTTGTTGTTTTAATCACAAACTTGCTTCATTTTAATCAATTTCTCAGAAAACAAGACTTCTTTTGCTTCTTCAGTAACTGTTTCTTGATTTAAGATATTTGCACTGGAAAACAAGACCGAAATAGTGAGGAAGAAACTCATTTTTTGCTGGTGACCATACAGCATACTTGCTGAAAGTAGTTTGACTAATAGCATGCAGCTCTGCAGGCCTTAAAAAGTTCGCATTTTCACTAATTAAGGCCTTAAAAGGGCTTAAAATTCATAAAGTCATGCATTAAATGTTACGTGCACTGCAAAAAATGAGTGTCTTCCTCAGTATGTTTGTCTTGTTTTCCAGAACAAATATCTAAACATCCTTAAATCAAGATTGAGATGCAAAAAGAACATATGAAATCTTGTTTTATGGTAAATTTAACAAAGTTAAATGAGCTTGTGCTTAAAACAAGAGCAAATATCTGTCAGTGTACAATGAAAACTTGTTTTCTTTTTGAATTTAGTTGATTTTTCCGAGCCCATTTTCATGATCAATTTCTCAGAAAACAAGACTTCTTTTGCTTCTTTAGTAAATGCATCTTAATTTTTTGACATTTACACTGGAAAACAAGACAAAAATACTGAGGAAGAAACTCATTTTTGCAGTGCATGCAATAGTGTTGGTGACCATATGTTCAGGATTTATAAAATGACTAAAACGTCCACGTTTTGGCTTTGTTTTTCATTTTATACCTGCTGAAATTAAGTAGTTCGACTAATAGCATGCAATCGTGCCGGCCTTAAAAAGTTTGCATTTTTCAAAAAATAAGGCCTTAAAAGGTCTTAAATCAGAGCAGAAAGTTTTACATTCATAAAGTCATGCATTAAATGTTGCATACAACATGCACAAATATCTAAACATCCTTAAATCAAGATCAAGATGCAAAAAAAAAACATATGAAGTCTTTTTTTCTGGTTAATGTAATAAAAATAAATGAGCTTATGCTTAAAACAAGAACAGATATCTGTCAACGTGGTATGAAAACATGTTTTCTCTTTGAATTTAGTTGTTTTTTCCGAGCGCATTTTCAGATTTTTGTTCTTGTTTTAATCATAAACACTTCATTTTGATCAATTTCTCAGAAAACAAGACTGCTTTTGCTTCTTAAGTAAATGCATCTTGATTTAAAACATTTGCACTTGAAAAAAAGACAAAAATATTGAGAAAGAAACTCAAAATTCCCTCAAAATGTCCAGGTTTTGTTTTGGATTTCATACTTGCTGAAAGTAGTTTGACTAATATCATGCAGTTCAGCAGACCTTAAAAAGTTAAATCAGAGCAATAAATCTTAAATTCATAAAGTCATGGCATTAAATGTTACATGCACTGCAAAAAAAACCCCAAAAAAACAACAAAAATGATCTTTCTCAGTGTTTTTGTCTTGTTTTCCAGTACAAATATCCATTCTAAACATCCTTAAATCACGATCAGGATGCAAAAAGAACATATGAAGTCTTGTTTTATGGTAAATTTAACTACAGTAAATGAGCTTATGCTTAAAGAAGTAAAGAAGGAGAAAGATCCGTCAATGTGGAATGAAAATGTTTTCTTTAAAAACTGTTTTTTTAACTCATTTTCAAATATTTGTTCTTGTTTTAATCATAAACTCGCTTCAATTTGATCACTTTCTCAGAAAACAAGACTTCTTCAGTAAATTTATCTTCATTTAAGACATTTGCACTTGAAAACAAGACAAAAATAGTGAGGAAGAAACTCATTGTTGCAGTGCATGCAATAGTGTTGGTGTCTGTACATCCAGGATTTATAAAATGACTAAAATGTCCAGGTTTTGGCTTCGTTTTTGATTTTATACTTGCTGAAATTAAGTAGTTCGACTAATATCATGCAATCGTGCAGGCCTTAAAAAGTTTGCTTTTTCAAAAAATAAGGCCTTAAAAGGTCTTAAATCAGAGCAGAAAGTTTTAAATTCATAAAGTCATGCATTAAATGTTGCATACAACACGCACAAATATCTAAACATCCTTAAATTAAGATCAAGATGCAAAAAAAACATGTGAAGTCTTGTTTTCTGGTTAATTTAATAAAAATAAATGAGCTTATGCTTAAGCCAAGAGCAAATATCTGTCAGTGTACAATGACAACATGTTTTTTCTTTGAATTAAGTTGATTTTTCAGACATTTTTTCTTGTTTTAAGCATAAAATAACTATTTTGATCAATTTCTTAGAAAATAAGACTTCCTTTGCTTCTTCAGTAAATGAATCTTGATTTAAGACATTTGCACTGGAAAACAAGACAAAAACACTAAGGACGAACAGCAGTTTTTGCAGTGTAATCACAGGATGCAGTAGAAGTTATTTCAATATATATTTTTTTTTTTTTTTAGTTTTCGCTGTTATTTCAGTAAATTTTCTGGTATAAAATGAATTAAAAAATAATGTCACTGATCCAGTTTTAGTTAACATTAGTGAACAATTAATAATGCAAAACATTTGTTTCAATATTAATGTTTAATAATGTTACTTAACAAAAATATAACTGTCAGCTATTAAATGATATTAACAAATACCACTTTTGATTTGAATAATGCATTAGCAAATGTGGAAGTGTCACTATTAGATGATGTTAACTCTTGTAAAGCGTTCCGGACGTGTTTTGTTGTGCTGCGAGTGAATATGATGGTTTCTGCAGGCTGATTTATTCCAGAGAGGAAAGAGGAATGCAGGGGAGGAATTATATTACCGGAGGAATGCGGAGAGGAAATGACAATTTATGGCCAAGAGAAATTCATAACGCAAGAGAGTATTCACCCAGAGAGAGAGAGAGAGAGAAATTCAGATAATGCTTTCATTCAATCCAGACAGTGAATAAATAAGCTCACAATCATCAGGAATCAGAAGTTGTCAAACACACACAGTATTCTGCCGTCAGATCTCTGGTGCTAAACTCCCTTTGTAAGCGTGTGTGAAGTGTGTGTGATGGTGTAAGTGTGCGTAAGCGTGCGAGTCCAAAGAAAACACACAGAAAGCCACACCTCTCTCATGCTGCTGGATCTGCGGTAGAGCTGCGGTCGGCCTCAAACTCTCTGTGTGCGTGTGAAAGAAAGCGAAGAATGCCTTTAAATCAAAAGGAGTGATTTTACAGTCAGGACTCTTTTCCTTGAGGTGTGAACGTCTGTTTCTCAGTACAGCCATTTCAGATCACATGAACATGATCGAGGTCCGACAGTTCAGTGAGAGTGACTGCGGTTTGACCGTCTGCCAGGAGCCAATCAGATGCTGTGAATCCTCCGGCCGTGTGACACCCTGCATCCGTTGCCATGGCGAGAACCCGCAGCTCACTGTAAACAACAGGCTGAGAGAGAGAGAGAGAGAGAGAGAGACTGCATCTGTACAGATGAACATGTTTATATTCATGTAAGCAAAGTGAGTGTACTTTACACAGTTATTGTCCATTTTGAATTGTGCACATTAGAATTAGTGTTATGAGGTATGACGTAAAAAAGGATTCTTTAAGGGGAGAAACACAGTTTTTTCATGCACCTGTCAAGTTTGAGATTTTGGGCTTTTTGGTGTTTCATAAAGTGCTTTTCAGACTAGTGAAAGAAAACATCCAAAAGACACTGTTAAGTGTTTCTTTTACAGCACTTTATTAATTTTTTAAAGACCGTTTTCTCAAAATGAGTTTTTTCTCCTTCAGTGAGCCATAAATGTCCACTTCAGCAGCACTTACACACAGCAAACTTCACATTTTTTATTCCTGTCTATATCTTGAAGGTTTTCACAGAGGGATTTGTTCATATAGAATTTGCTTGATTATATACAACATTTTATTCCCCCCAAAATTGTGAAAAATATATTGTTTTCTGTCGGTTCTGAGTATTTTCTGATAAAAATAAGATACCCAAAAATTCCCTTTTGACTCTAATATGTCAAAAAAATGTAATAAAATGTAGAAATGTATGCAAATGATCACATATTTAATGACTCATTTGCATATTTAAACCTAACATTAAAAAAAAAGTTGTAATATAAAAATGTTTGCCATTATCAATGTAATCAATCAGCTGGGTAACGCGATAACTATTAGTTCATTTTTTTTACCCCATTCACATGCAGTGTCTCGCCTTAATTGTGAAATCAAAGACAAATGTGTTCAAATGAAAATAACCTTTAAAAAATATATTATTTTTTATTATTAAATGTATTTATTTTATTTAAATATATTTAATTTGTAAACAATTTATTATTTTAATTTTTGATTTATTTATATATATTTTTTTATTTTATTTTAGATGAGCAGTTTTCTTTACTAGAGGTGATTTTTTTCCCCCGTATTGAAACAGGATGTTTGGGAAGGACGTATTATTGTCCATATGAATGTCATCTGTACTTACAGGATCTCACAGATTCAGCAGCAGCGTCCTTCTTCAGCGATTCGTCCGTCTGAGTTTCCCGCATCTGCAAACACGTGAGCTTTAGCCGATTCTTCACTAAACAAGCGGAGCGAGAGATACGACAGCGTTTACCTTGATCAGCTCTTTGAGGTATTCAGCTCGACTCATCAGACTTTTAATCTGCAAGAGAAAAGCAGCACATAAATGAGCCGACATATTCCCTTCATACCATATTTAACTCAGCTGATGAAATCTCACTGCAGAGCACTTGTACAGACCAACTATTAACCTGAATTACATGACACCACCAGATCTGCTAGACACTGATCAATCTGTTTCAGAAAGTGGTTCTGTATGAGCCTGGAGCAGGTTTTGTTAAAGTGTGAGCGTCTGTGTTTTCTCTGGGAGCACGGAGGTGTTTTTTTAGCTGAGGGCCGCGACGTTTAACCGAATATCACAGCGGTGAGATCATTAAAAACAACAGGTCATGTGGTCTGGATGAGATCTTCATTGAGCTCAGTTTGTCTCCTCCTCCTTTACTGAAGAGAGCAAACGTCCAGTGCATCATCATAAGGTCAGTGGTACCAGTAGATATTTTTAGTATCATTGATATACTACTGGAGATTTTATTAATATTTTAAATTAGATTTTAGTTTTATATTTCACATTTTTACTTTGATTTTAGTTAAAATTTTATATTTTTGTGTGTTCTTTGAAACATTTATAAAGATTTTAGTCATTTTTATTTGAGTTTTAGTACTTAAAAAATTTGTCTGTCATTAAAAAATCAGATCGGGTTCAAATTTCTGCATATGAAAAAACAACAATTTTGGACTCGGTGTGCAAGGACCTTTAGTCTGTGGTATTTTTTCCCCTTTTTTGGTTTCATTATTAGTAGAGTATTTTTCTTTTGATTTTTAAGTTTTAGTATTTTTGTGTATTTCTTTTTAAATGTTTATATAGATTTTTTATTTCAGTTTTAGTTTATTTCAGTACTTAAAAAATGATCAGTTCAATTCTTGTCTGAAATTTTCACATGTTAAAAGATAAATACAATGTTATGTTGTGTCAATCACGTTTACACGTTGTCTCCGAAACTTTTGTCTGTCATAAAAAATCAGACTGTGTTCAGTTTTCTGCGTTTTTCACATACGTACGAAGCATTTTGAGGTGTTTTGACAATTCAAAAATCAACGTGACAAATTTTGTTTTGTTTTTGTTTTATTAGTAGTATTTTTGGTTTTAGTTAAAGTTTTAGTATTTTTGTGTACTTTTCTTAAACATTTATATAGATTTTCACAATTTTTATTTCAGTTTTAGTACTTAAAAAGTGACAGTCATGATTTAATCTTCAAGTTGTTCCAAACCTGTAAGAATTACTTTCTTCTGCTGAATACAAAAGATGATTTTTTTGAAGAATGTGGTTAAGGCAGTAGCCACTGACTTCTATGGTCATTTTTCCACACTATGGAAGTCAGTGGGAACCAGAAACTGTTTGATTGTCATTCTTTTGTACTCAACAGAAGACAGAAACATTTTTGTATTTCATCTCTTTAAATTAAATGAAAATGAGAAATGTTGCCTTTGCAACTAGTGTAGCTGAAATAATATAATTTAAGTTATATATATATATATATTTATTTCAGTTAGCATTTATTGAAGCCAAATGTCTTGCGTGGTCGTGTTGCTCAAGTATGTTGAGCTCAGACGCATCTGAATTCACAGACCTGTAAAATGTTAATGATTGTGGTTAAGTGCTCATTAGGGTCGAGTTGGCAGATAACAGATGCATGATTAGTCCTGCGTTTACGCTCGACCGCTTCTCTGAGCTGACGGCAGCGGCCCGTGTCTCTGTACAGGTGCAGTGTTTAATATTGACAGCTACTGGTTGAAATGAGAACTGCGGTCCGAATTCAAAACACTGGAGAGAGATGTTTCTCCTCAGACTTGATGCTTAAACGGGTTGCCAGATTGTCAATGAAAGGTGATGAGTGTGAGCTGCTGAGTTTATTTATTTGTGTTTTAATGTTCCTCTGCTCTTTAAATTGACGCTGAGGCTTTTAAGGTCGGGTACAATCTGTGATCTCTGAGTCTGTTCTTTTTCTGGCTTCAGTGACTGCAGTACACTGTGTTTTCCACAAACTGGCAACCCGGGGTGTTGGAATACTATTGGGTGAACACATTTTAAAGCAGAATAACCGCATGTATCTTTGCTTTTCAGGGAATCAATAATGTGATTATAACATGTTTCCTAAATGCTGTTCTCACCTCGCTGTGGAGCAGCTCCCTGCGCCGGCCCTGAGATTCAGCTGCAGGAGACACAGACAAACACATCAGCTCATCACACACACACACACACTGACTGCAGTTTCAAAACCTGCAGAGTAACCAGCACCAAACCTGACTCTGTGGTTGCTATGCATTGTGTTGCTATGCAGTTGCTCAGCGTGTCGTGGGTGGTTGCCAGGGCGTTGCTATGCAGTTGCTCACAGTGTTGTGGGTGGTTGCCAGGCTGTCGCTATGCAGTTGCTCAGTGTTGTGGGTGGTTGCCAGGGTATTGTTATGCAGTTGCTCAGAGTGTTGTGGCTGGTTGCTAGGGTGTTGCTATGCAGTTACTAAGGTGTTCTGAGTAATCAATAGCTTGTTGCTATGTGTTTGTAACAGTGTTGTGAGTGGTTGCCAGGGCGTTGCTATGCAGTTGCTCAGAGTGTTGTGAGTGGTTGCCAGGGCATCGGTATGCAGTTGCTCAGTGTTGTGGGTGGTTGCCAGGGCGTTGCTATGCAGTTGCTCAGAGTGTTGTGGGTGGTTGCCAGGGCGTCGCTATGCAGTTGCTCAGAGTGTTGTGGGTGGTTGCCAGGGCGTCGCTATGCAGTTGCTCAGTGTTGTGAGTGGTTGCCAGGGCGTCGCTATGCAGTTGCTCAGTGTTGTGGGTGGTTGCCAGGGTATTGTTGTGGCTGGTTGCAAGGGTGTTGCTATGCAGTTACTAAGGTGTTCTGAGTAATCAATAGCTTGTTGCTATGTGTTTGTAACAGTGTTGTGGGTGGTTGCCAGGGCATTGATATGCAGTTGCTCAGAGTGTTGTGGGTGGCTGCCAGGGCGTTGCTATGCATTTGCTTAGAGTGTTGTGAGTGGTTGCCAGGGTGTTGCTATGCAGTCGCTCAGTTTTGTGGTTGGTTGCCAGGGTATTGTTATGCAGTTGCTCAGAGTGTTGTGGCTGGTTCTTAGGGTGTTGCTATGCAGTTACTCAGGTTTTCTGAGTGATCTATGGCTTGTTGCTATGCGATTGTAACAGTGTTGTGGATGGTTGCCAGGGTGTTGCTATGCAGTCGCTCAGAGTGTTGTGGCTGGTTGCTAGGGTGATGCTATGCAGTTATTCAGATATTCTAAGTGATCAATAGCTTGTTGATATGTGATTGTAACAGTGTTGTGGCTGGTTGCTAGGGTGTTGTGTGGTTGCTTTGATTTTCTTAGTGGGTTTTAGCATTTTACTATGGCACTGAAAATCAAGTTTTTTCTTCAGTCTAAAGGCCCATTCACACCTAGAACAATAACTATTACTATTAAGATAACGTTCTAAAATGTTCTAATGTTCTAGCCACACCACGACTATAATGATAACGACACAGGAACAATATCATTGGAATCGCTTTCAGAACGATTTTTTACATCTATTGAACGCTGACAGCCAATCAGACTTTATTCAAATTTAAAGGGTTTGCGCATTATAGCAGGCGACACTGCAGAGAAGCAAACAGACATCGCACAGCAAACAGAGTAACGTACCATAAAATTATGTCAGGAATTCAGCACTAGTTTGGATAACATTGTCTTGCCTCCTTTGTGAGTATTGTTTTTATTCCACTACATTGACTACCTAGAGATCAGACAGTTTACACTAGATTCACTGTTTAGATGTGCTCTAAACATGCGTGCTGAGGACATCTACTGGTTGAAGTTGTGTAAGTGCAACAAAAACAGACTGTTATCATTCACTGGTGTGGACGCAAATATAGTTATCATTATATTTGTAGTTATCGTTATCGTTCTTGGTGTGAACGGGATTGTGGGATTTTGTTTTTCTTTTTCTTTTAGTTTTATTATTAGTAGAGTAATAACACAAATTGAATACCCATATGCTAAACTTACTAATAAGCAACAGTAAAAAGCGAGTAACATTTCACAAGCACAGTCTTATTATCTCTAGCAGACATGCTAGCCGTTAAACAGTCCTGACACGGCTGTGTTTTGATTAGCCGGCGCTGGCATCGGTGGCGTAACGGATCAACGGTGGGCGCGTAACGGCCAAAAGAAACCTGCAGTTTTGGGCAGGAATCCAGCTGAGTTCTGGAGCGGAGCGGATCTGGAGCTCTGTGAGAGATAACAGTTTTCATTCGCTGCAGTATTTAATAACACTGAGAATGAAGAGAGCTGCTCGCAATCAGATCCAGATGACGAGCGTACCACACACGCTGACCTGGCAACCGCTCAGCGACACATCTGGGCGCCTGACAGCCTCCACCTCACCGTCCTCCATAGCACTCATCAGACTATGAAGAAGCATGTTTTACATTTAATGTTTGCCCAAACTCACTCACCAGGGTGTAGTGGTGGTTGCTATGGTATTCTGGGTTGTTACTAGATAGTTGCTGTGGTGTTCTGGGTGGTTGTTAGGTGGTTTTTAGGGTGTTCCGAGTGTTTACACCTGTTGCTAAGCAGTTGCAAGGGTATTCTAATGGTTGCTAGGCTGTTGCTTGGTGGTTGTTTTGGTATTCTGTATTGTTAATAGGTGGTTGCTATGATATTCTGTTATTACTCGGTGTTGTGGGGTGTTCCGAGTGTTTACACCTGATGTTAAGCAGTTGCTAGGGTATTCTAATGGTTGCTAGGCTGATGCTTGGTGGTTGCTATGGTATTCTGTTGTTACTAGGTATTTTTAGGGCGTTCTGAGAGTTTACACCCATTGCTAAGCAGTTGCCAGGGTATTCTGATGGTTGCTAGGCTGTTGCTAGGTAGTTTGTAGGGTGTTCAGAGTGTTTACACCTGTTGCTAAGCAATCACTAGGGTATTCTG
This sequence comes from Labeo calbasu, assembly GCA_019740295.1. Lineage (NCBI taxonomy): Eukaryota > Metazoa > Chordata > Actinopteri > Cypriniformes > Cyprinidae > Labeo > Labeo calbasu. Next base: position 18,900 of record JAHKKF010537208.1, read on the forward strand.
GATGGTTGTTAGGCTGTTGCTGAGTGATTGCTACGGTATTCTGGGTTGTTACTAGGCTGTTGCTAGGCTAGGGGGTTTTAGGATGTTGTAAGTGTTTACACCCAGTTGCTGTGGTATTCTGATGGTTGCTAGGCTGATGTTTGGTGGTTACTATGGTATTCTGTTACTAGGTGTTTTTTAGAGCGTTCTGAGAATTTACACCCATTGCTAAGCAGTTGCTAGGGTATTCTGATGGTTGCTAGGTTGTTGCAAGGTGGTTTCTAGGGTGAGCTGAGTGTTTACACCTGTTGCTAAGCTGTTGCTAGGGTATTCTGGGTGGTTGCTAGGTTGTTGCTCAGTGGTTGCTGTGGTATTATGGGTAGTTACTAGGTCGTTGCAAGGGTGTTCTAGATGGTCGCTAGGCTTTTGATAGGCTCGGGGGTTTTAGGGTGTTCTGAGCGTTTACACCCGTTGCTAAGTGGTTGCTGGGGTATCTGATGGTTGCTAGGCTGTTCCTTGATGGTTCCTATGTTATTCTAGATTGTTAGTAGGTGGTTGCTAGGCTGTAACTAGCTGGTTCCTATGGTATTATGTGTTGTTACTAGGTGGTTGCTATGCTGTTCTGAGTGTTTACACTCATTGCTAAGCAGTTGCTAGGCTGCTGATCAGTAGTTGGTATGGTATTCTGGGCTGTAACTAAGTGGTTGCTAGGGTGATCTGGATTGGTTGCTAGGCTGTCGCTAGGTGGTTGCTTGAGTGTTTACACCTGTTGTTAAGTAGTTGCTAGTTTATTCTGAAGGTTCCTAGGCTGTTGCTTGGTGGTTGCTATGGTATTCTGTGTTGTTACTAGGTGTTTTTAGGATGCTCTAAGAGTTTACACCCATTGCTAAGCAGTTGCTAGGGTATCCTGCGTGGTTGCTAGGCTGTTGCTTGGTGATTGATATGGTATTCTGGGTTGTTACTAGGTGGTGACAAGGGTGTTCTGGATGGTTGCTAAGCAGTTGCTAGGTGGTTTTTAGGGTGCTCTGAATGTTTACACCTGTTGTTAAACAGTTGCTAGGGTGTTCTGGATGGCTGCTAGGCTGTTGCTCAGTAGTTGCTATGGTATTCTAGGTGGTTGCTAGGCATCATGCATACAGAGGTAAAACTGACATCTGTTTTATCAAATTAAAAATGAAAGTTTGATGATTTTGATTGGTTAAGACAAATGAGTGTTACCTGCTAGCGCCAGCAGCAGCTCACCCAGACTCTGCTGGTACAGATCAAGCGTGTCGTAGTCCTCCGCGCCGCTCTCCTCCTGCACACATCACAACTCCATCACCCATCATGCAACACTGCAGCTCACATGACACATATGCAAATAAGCATCATAACAGTTACCCGGGCAACAGCAGCGGATGCCAGTTCCAGGGCAACCAGTAAGCGTGGCTGATCTCTGGACATTTCTGTGAATAATGAAAGATTTCAATATTAGACCAGGAGTTAGATATTAGCTATTAATAATAATACAGCACCTAATATATTAATATATTACCTATTAATATGTTCCTTGTTGATTTTGCCTCTTCAAAAGTGATCTTGTTGTCCGATCTGACCAGCGCTTTGAGCTCCTCAGCACGAGAAACATACTGATTCACCTGAGAGAAAAAATTATTAACTAACTTATTGCTTCTTTTTCATTTCAGAGCTCCAGTCCTCAAGGGATTGGAACGACATGATTGTGAGTAAGTGATTTTATTCACCTTCTGTCTCAGTGCTTCCTTCCTCTGTCTGTCTGTCTCATCTGAAAGAGCAGAAACAGAGATGATGAGAGTGAATGGAGACTCGTGTAACAGATAGACAGAGGCGTTTGTGTCTTACAGTGAATGGCAGGAACGAAGTGTTCGAGTGCACTACAGTAGAGAGATAACGCAGCCGATCGCTCTCCATTCTGGTCCTTCTGGACCGCCTGCAGCACCAGCGCTTTCTACAACACAAATACAGTTTTATTTAGTACGTTTGTCTTGTTTTCCAGTACAAACATCTAAACTGTCTTAAATCAGCTTGCATTTTACTTATCAAAATGAAGTGAGTTTAAGCTTAAAACCAGGGAAAATACCTCCCAATGAGGTAAAAAAAAAAATTCTGACCTCACTGACAGCTTATTTTTCTAGTTTTATGCTTAAACTCATTTGATTTTGATTAATTTTTCAGAAAAGATGACTTTATATAAATGAGAATAAAACTATAATTAATTTAATTTTGTAATTATTTATAAAAAATGTTATAAAAATATTTAGTTTGTTTACTTGTTGATCAGCAAGTTACTAACACGTTGCTAACATGATTAGCCAGTTACTAGCATGTTGCTAGCATGATTAGCATGTTACTAGCATGTTGTTGTCATAATTAGTAAATTACTGGAATGTTGCTAGCATGATTAGCAAGTTCCTAGCATGTTGTTAGCATGATTAACAAGTTACTAACACAATGCTAGCATGATTAGCCAGTTACTAGCATGTTGCTAGTACGTTGCTAGCATTATTAGCAAGTTACTGAAATGTTACTAGCATGATTAGCATGTTACTAGTTTGTTGTTAGCATGATTAACAAGTTACTAGCATGTTGCTAGCATGTTAATAGCATGTTGTTAACATGATTAGTATGTTGCTAACATGATTAGCATGTTTTGCTAACATAATTAGCATGTTACTAGTTTGTTGATAGCATGTTTCTAACATAATTAACATCTTACTAACATGTTAGCATGATTACCATGTTGCTATCATGTTTATAGCACGATTAGCATGTTGCTAGCATGATTAACAAGTTACTGGAATGTTGCTAGTATGATTAGCATGCTCTTAGCATTTTGTTAGCATGATTAACATGTTACTTGTTTGTTGTTAACATGATTAACAAGTTACTAGCATGTTGTTAGTATGATTAACAAGTTACTAGCATGTTGTTAGCATGATTAACAAGTTACTAGCACATTGCTAGCATGTTAATAGCATGTTGTTAACATGATTAGCATGTTACTAGTTTGTTGATAGCATGTTTCTAGCATGATTAACATATTACTAACATGTTAGCATTAATTTACCATGTTACTAGCATGTTGTTAGCATGATTAGCAATTTACTAGCATGTTGCTAGTATGATTAGCAAGTAACTAACATGTTGCTAGTATGATTAGCAAGTAACTAACATGTTGCTAGCACGATTAGCATGTTACTAGCATGTTTCTAACATGGTTAACAAATTAGTATCATGTTACTAGCATGATTAACAAGTAACTCGCATATTGCTAGTATGTTTCTAGCATTAAATAGCATGTTATTAGCATGTTGTTACCATGATTAGCATGTTAATAGCATGTTGCTAGTATCTTGTTAGCATGATTAAAATGTTTAAACCAACTAAAACCAGTTGATTCAGTAAAAAAAAAACAACTAAAACCAGCCTAGGCTGGTTGTCTAGTCTTAGCTGGTTTAACCTTGGCTGGTCTTTCAGCAGGTCTCCCAGCCTGACCAGCTAAAACCACTTTAAAACCAGCCTAGGAGACCAGCCAAAGCAGCCATTCAGCTGGTTTTAGCTGTTTTTTTAAGTAGGGAGTTGTTAAGCTTTGCTATAACAATAAACAGCTTAGATGCACCACAGGTCTCTTTGTATAAAAGTTTTCACCTCCTCAATAAAAAAAAAATCTAAGGAATTTTAGGTGGTTTAGAAAACCGTAAGCTGGATCAGTTAGAAAAGATATAGCAACTAACTTCAGACCAGTCTGAAGGTCTAAACCCGAGTTTGGTGGTTGTTGCTTGAAGCTCTAGTAGAAGATACTGACCAAGTTTTGGCTCGGGAGAAGCAGCAGCATATATAGCAGATCAGTAAGCTGACTTTCTCAGGCCAACTTAATAAATACAACTGAATCAGATCAAGAGCTTATGAATTAGAATCTAATTGAATGGCAACAAACATCTGCAAAATAAACAAACAGGCCCATGTGATGTAACTCGAGTGTTTGTGGAGCAGCATCTGTGTGACACATTTGCTGAAGTTTGGTCTGACACTAGAGTCGAGCGGCAGCGGTTTTGCCACTTCAGGACTAAAATAAACATGTGAGAGTGTTAGTGTGAGTTCATCTGCGCTGACTCTATCGCACTCACTGCTTTCCCGAGGCTCTCGGTGCTGGGCATGTGCTCCAGGTCTACGAAGGGATGCAGGAAAAACTCGTCGAATGTGATGCGGCTGGCAGGATCTCTCTCCAGCAGACGCAGCAGCAGATCACGACAGTCACGAGAAACTCGCGCTCCGGGCGGCAGCTAAACAGAGAGCAGATCACAGGAACGACTGATACAACTGCACCATCTAGTGGTGTACAAGAGTATACTAACTTAATAGTGTGGGAGAAATGTGTCATTCTGCTCACCAATGGATCCTCTGCAGTGAATGGGTGCCGTCAGAATAAGAGTTGATAAAAATAACAGAATAATCCACAAGTAATCCACACCACTCCAGTCCATCAGTTAACGTCTTGAGAAGACAAAAGCTGAAACAAATCCCTCACTAAGATGTTTTTAACTAAAATACCACAAGTCCATAATCCATAATAACGCTTCCTCCAGTGAAAAAGTGGTCTGGTCTGGTCTGAATCAGGAGAGAAATCTGCACAGGTCAAGCACGTTTACAAACCAAAATAGCTCTAAAATTTAACACTTTTGTCTTCTCAAGACGTTAACTGATGGGCTGGAGTGATGTGGATTACTTGTGATGTTTTTATCAGCTGTTTGGACTTTCATTCTGACGGCACCCATTCACTGCAGAGGATCCACCGGTGAGACAGAGATGGAATGACGCATTTCTACAAATTTGATGAAGAAACAAACTCAAATACATCTCAGGTGGCCTGATGGGTGAGCACATTTTCAACACATTTTTATTTTTGAGTGAACTATTCCTTTAAAAAAGTCACTGGTCAGTGAGTCAGACGTTAACTCTCACCTCGATGGGTTTCTCACTGCGGATCTTCTCTTCTAGTTCAGTGAATGAGCGAGAGGCAAAGGGAGCTCGTCCAAATAAAGCTTCTGCCCTCAAAAAACACATACAGCCAGTCAAAAATTTGCAATAACATATTTAATGTTTTTAAAACAAGTCTCTTCTGCTCAACAAGGCTGCATTCATTTGATCAAAAATACAATAAAAATGTGAAATATTTCAGTGTAAAATAACCGTTTTCTATGGGAATATCTGTTCAACTTTAATTTATTTCTGTGATCAAAGCTGAATTTTCAGCATCATACTCGTCTTTGGTGTCACATGATCCTTCAGAAATCATTCTTATATGCTAATTTGCTGCTCAAGAAACATTTCTGATTATTAAAAATGCTGAAATAGGAGGAAGACATTCATGGAAGGTTTGGAAGTAAATGATGATCGAATTGAGATTCCTTTAAATCTAGAGTTATCTGTGCGTCTCACCGTATAAAATGACCCCGACGGACCAGAGATCCACTCGGGCGTCATAATGCCGTCTGCACACCATCTCAGGAGCCATGTAGAGCGGAGATCCTCTGAGAGCCTGCTGCTCGTCCCACGGGCTCATGTACTGCGCAAAACCAAAATCTACAGACACAACCGATTATTCATTTTATTATGAGATGATGAGAAGTAAAAATCACAATACACGTGTTCAGATGATGTCAGACATGTCAACAAAACACCCCTGTGAGCCTCTAGAAAACAAATGTGACCCTGGAGCACAAAACCAGTCTTAAGTATCACGGGTATATTTGTAGCAATGGCCAAAAATACATTGTATGGGTCAAAATGATCGATTTTTCTTTTATGCCAAAAATCATTAGGATATTAAGTAAAGATCATGATGAATGTTCTACCGTAAAGATATCAAAACTTAATTTTTGATTAGTAATATGCGCTGAACTTCATTTGGACAACTTTAAAGGTGATTTTCTCAATATTTAGATTTTTTTGCAACAAACCATACATCGATGTAAAGCTCATTTATTTAGATGATGTATAAATCTCAATTTTAAAAAATTGACCTTTAAGACTGGTTTTGTGGTCCAGGGTCACAAATCACGTGTGTTTTGGAGTGAAGTTTTACCTGCGAGCTTTAGCAGGTTTCCACTCAGCAGAATGTTCTGTGGTTTGAGGTCCAGATGAGAGATGTTCTTCTCATGGAGAAACTGAAGAGCACATGCTAAAACACACACAAGATACATGTTTTCTCATCTGAATCAGTCATTTAATCAATGTAGTTATGCGCTGTGTGTTTAAGGTGTGTGTGTGTGTGTGTGTTTTGTACCGATCTGCTGTAGGCATCGACGAGCGACTCTCTCCGGAAGAATCCGGCGACTGCGGATGAAACGGGACAAATCTCCTCCTGAACACCATTCCAGAATCAGATAGATGTTCTCGCTGTCCCACTGACAGACAGACAAAGAGACACAGGAATGTTGATTCTGCATTAAGATGTAACAGGGTAAGACGGGTAAGATGAGCCACCCTCCTTCATTTTTATCTCTTGAACATAAATGGCATAAAATCATTAATTTATTTTATTTGTTTATTTATGTATATGAAAACTGTTTTTAAAATTAAATTGAATACTTATAGTAATTAATGGTGTTATTATTTAATATGTCCTTAAATTAGGTGTACATTTCAGAAATATTTGCTTTAATTAAAACCTATAGGTTGATAGAATAATTTTATCTTTTTGATTCTGCTTTGTCTGCCATTGGTTATTCAATTATTTAACTAAATTGACAAAAATAAAGTTTTAAACCGAATAGCTGATTTAGTATTTTACATCCATAACACTTTAAAAAAAATCTGTAAATATTAATAAAAATTACATTCATTTATTTATATAGTTTATCAAGATGACTTCTTACCCCACTTTTGATATTTTACGCTATTTATTTATTTATTTATTTTATATTTTTGTTTGAAGTAAAAATAAAAAATATATACATATTCATATGCATGTATATAAGATATAAAAATTTTACCTTTCAGATTCTGCTTTGTACATCAATTATTTAACTAAATTGTCAAATTTTTAAATCGAACAGATGCTTTAGTATTTTACATCAATAACACTTTAAAAATATATTCATATTTTTAAGAATTATATCAAAAGTCATTTATACGTTCCGTAAAAGTTTATCCAGTAGGCTTATTACCCCTCTTTTAATATTTTACATTTTTTACTACACATTTGCCTCTTATAATATTATATTGGCTGATGCATCATCATCCTGCACATAATAAACTAAATATGTCATAATTTAAAGTTAATGCACATTGTTCTTAAGGAAGGCATCTTCCCCCTTTCTTCCCCTTTAATGTAAGATAATGCACACATTATTGAATAATGGGAATCTTGTATTTGTTTCTGTACCTGGAAGTCTTTGAGCTGCACTATGTGAGGATGCCGGACCGTTTTCAGGATCTCAATCTCTGTCAGAAGATTCTCCATTGAGGCTTTATTGAGGCTTTTCTTACTGACCACCTTCACGGCCACCGCCTCCCTACTGTCAGTCTGAAACCAATCAAATGATCAATCAAAACATCTATACAATGAAACAATCTATCAAAGAAGAATATACTCAAGCAAATAACTCATAAACAGTCAGTTAAAACAAGAAGGTACTACACTGACAAGAAAGTAGTAAATACTCAACAGTCTCACTGAAGCATGTCAAATATGTCTAATAACAGGCTATTGGTGAATAATCAGAGATCAATAATCACCTTTCTGAAAGCTTTATAAACTGTCGCATAAGTGCCGCTTCCCAGTTTCTCGGTGAGAATAAAGTCTTTGAGCTTCGGCGGAGCGAAACCCGCAGCCATCCCGAACCGAATCGAACGGACATCAATCAATCAATCGATAATCAATGACATTTACAGCATATTGACAAGCAGTGCGCTTTCTTCTGCCCTGATCAGTCATTCAAGCGTACGATTCCACCGCGGACTGCTGACTTTATGAATGATAATCGTATATTATTTAATACTTGATCAGAAGATCTTATACATTTCATAGACGTGTTGACATATGAAGCGCTGCGCTCTGTTTACTTCCGCGCATGACGTCATCGCCGCTGTCACGCACCGGAATTTAGAACGTGCGCGCGTGCGTACTGCAACCGATTTCAAATGTGGTCCATTGAAGCTTTTTATTTACACAGAAAAATGCTTTAATAAGCAAGTCATACACATATACAGAAAATAAAATTAATTACTGCAGCTTATGAGCTATAAACGAAGTTACTCACTAGTGGTGAGTGTGAATAAATGCTCTGTATTATTTTGTTCACAGGAGAGAAATGGCTATAAATGACTCGAGTGTATTTCTGTTCTCGTGTCACGCTGTTGTTATAAATAGCGTCATGTGACAGTTAGTCGCTAGGTGGCGCTGCGAAACGCAGCAGTTTATATTAATAGAACATAACGACTAGAATGGAAAGCAGCATCGATGGTAGATTATCAAAATGGGCGGGGCGTTGCTTCTAATTGGTCAGATACAATGTTTAGATATTCTTTGATTTTTATTCTTCTCTAAATTGTGTGTTCACGCTTTTATAAAGCACAAGTGCTGAACAGTCAAAAATGCAAAAAAAACCTAAATTAAACAATATTAGCAAAGCGTTAAAATATAGACTAAAAAAATCCCTATCAAACACAAATGTTCAAATAGTGGCATGCGTCTCAATGGATATTAGTCTGTCTGGGCCACCGAGCGCCCCCTGCTGGACCGATTGGTTCATGTCTCCCACTGAACTCGTATTATTTCCGGTCACTTTCTGCGGTTCCCGGTTCGGATCACGTCAGCTGTGAGACTGAAGATGGCGGAGCGCATGGCTGCACGTTTGTCCGCTCAGGAGGAGCAGATCGAGGCGTTAAGTCGTGAGATCCGCCTCCTGCAGGACGGACTGACCGGCGGATTCGACTTCAGCACCCTGGCCAGCGGCCCGAACCTGGACGCGCTGCGCTCCGAGAACGAGAAGCTTCAGTACCGGCTGCTGCACCTCCGCCGGAGCCTCCGAGCCGAGCAGGAGCTGGAGGAGAACAACAAGAAACAGAACCAGAAGCTAAACAAACCTGAAGAGAAGCAGAGGACGAACACACAGAAGAACCAGAACAAACACGAAGAACAAAAGGAGAAGAGCCGTCCAAAGGTGCATCTTTCTATCTATCTATTTATCTATCTATCTGTCTATCTATCTATCTATCTATCTATCTCTCTATCTATCTATCCTTCTGAGTAAAAGGGAATATGAACATACAATTTCAGTTACGTTAAGTCAACAAAAGCCAACGAAAATAACACAAACACAAAAACAACAACAAATGTGTTTGCTTTGTTCCTCTTAAAAATCGTTTGCTAAATGCATAAATGTGACCCAGAGCCACAAAACCAGTCATAAGGATTTTTTTTTAAATTGAGGTTTATATGTCATCTGAAAGCTGAATAAATAAGCTATGGTTTGTTAGGATAGGACAATATTTGGCTGAGATGCAACTAAAAAATGAAAAAACAGTATATATATATTGAGAAAATCGCCTTTAAAGTTGTCCAAATGAAGTTCTTAGCCATGCATATTACTAATCAAAAAGTAAGTTTTGATATATTTATGGTAGGAAATCTTCATGGAACATGATCAGCACTTAATATCCTAATGATTTTTGTCATGAAAAGAAAAATTGACAATTTTGACCCATACAATGTATTTTTGGGTATTGCAGCAAATATACTTATGCTACTTATGACTGATTTTGTGGTCCAGGGTCACAAATGTATATGTTGAAGTTTTGTTGTATGAGCTTAAATACATGTCATTCTGCCAAACTCTTGTTTTTTGCATGATATTTGAATGTGTTTGTTTTTGCATGTTTCAGCAGAATGCTGCTCCGCCTCGATCCAGTGCATCAGATGTTCAGGAGAAAAACAAGAAGAAGGAGAAAGTGAAGGCAGAGGTACACACACACACACACACACACACACACATGCAGTCAGTGTGATTGCTGTGTTGTTGCGTCAGCATCAATCATGTGGTGTTTAACAGCTCAGCTGCTCTCAGAGCTCATATTAGACCGAATACTGACCACATCACCTCTCTCTCTGGATCTCTCCTTCTCATGCACCGGAGCAGCTGAATGCGTGGCCGGAGTTCGTCTCTGACCGTCTGCACCTGTATGAGCGTCTGAAGAAGGAGAGCGATGCTCTTCTGGCGGAGCGGGCGGCCAGCGGTCACTCCATTAATGTCCAGCTGCCTGACGGACAGACGGTGACGGCCACAGCCTGGGTCAGCAGCCCGTATCAGCTGGCATGTGCCATCAGGTGAGCCACGGCTGGACGCTAAAACTCATGTTACACATGAAAAAAACTCAAATCTGACACAAGATGATGCATTTGAGAAGCTCTGTTGACTTCCATTCGGTTTTTTGTTAGTTACAGACACTTTCCACAAATGTGACCCTGCATCACAAAACCAGTTATAAGGTCAATTTTTGGAAAATGAGATTTTTATGTCATCTGAAAGCTGAATAAATAAACTTTCCATTGCGTATGGTTTGTTAGGACACTGTTTGACCGAGATGCAACTATTTGAAAATCTGCAAAAAAATCTAAATATTGAGAAAATCGCCTTTAAAGTTGTCCAAATAAAGTCCTTGGCAATGCATTTTACTAATCAAAAATTAAGTTTTGATATATTTACAGTAGGAAATTTACAAAATATCTTCATGGAACATGAGCTTTACCTAATGTCCAAATGATTTTTGGCATAAAAGAGAAATTGATAATATTGATTGATAATATACTCTTACTACAAATCTACCCGTGCTACTTAAGACTGGTTTTGTAGTCCAGGGTCACAAATAGTGTGCAAATTGGTGTCCAATTTAGTGTTATTGAGTCTGATCAGTTTTTTAACAGTATTTTGATATTAGTTGTCATATTTTTATGTCATTTTTATATTTTCTGTTTTCATTATAATTTTAGTTAAAGTTTTAATAATTTTGTTGTGTTTCTGACATTTTTATATCATTTTAGTTTTAGTTGTTTACTATACTATATAATACTATACAATATTCTATACATTTATATAGTTTTTATTTATTTTTATTTCAGTTTCAGTTTTAGTTATTTTAGTACATTATGATAAATACATTTTGCTGAAATAAAATAAGTTTAATTAAAATAAGTTTAGTTTTTTAAAAAATGTATTGGATTTTATTTTTATGGTTTATATGTGTATATTTATATGTATATATAATTTCTAGTAAGTAAAAACATATTTATTTATAATTATTTATTATTATTAAAAAATTATATGTTTATAACAAATAAAAAATATTAATATTTAGTTTGACCTCTTGAGGTGAACAAATGACAAACATTTTTTAAAGGTTAAACACTTTTTATCATTGATACTGATTTTTTTTTTCTTTTATATGAATGCTTTTAATTTACATTTGATTCAGTTTTAGTTTTATTTAACTATAATACCTATAATCAATGTATTTTTTATTATTTTTAATATCAGATCTATGTCATTTTTTCGGTATTTTCATATTCATACTTTGCAATTCACATTTGGAAAGTTTTTTAAAGTTTTTTTTAAAAAATGTTTATTTTATTCAAAGAAAAAAATATATTATTTTTAAAAATAGATCTATCACCATTTTTTTTAACATGTATAGCTATACATTTATATCTATATATAGATCTTTCTTTACAAGTTTAGTACATTTGGCATGTTTTACATTTGCTTTTATCGAAAGTGACACGCATTGGATCCATCATGAGTTCATTCCACTGGAATGGAGCCCTTGACCTTGATGCTTTTTCATGCTGTAATGTTTTGCAGCTCAAGCCCTGCTGTATTTTGTACCATTTTGTGGGAAGTTCTTACATCTGTTTTGTTCGTTTTTTTTAATTTTGTTGGATTCAAAGCCTTACAAACATGACTTCTGGGCGTGATGATGATGTTGTTTTTGTGTTTGTTTATGTGTGTGCAGTCAATCTCTCGCGGACAGCTGTGTGATCGCGCGTGTGAATGGGGAACTGTGGGATCTGGACCGGCCGCTGGAGACCGACTGCAGTCTGGAGCTGCTGCGCTTCGACCACGAGGACGCACAGGCCGTCAGTTTCTCACCACACTTCCGTATTTGACTCCTGAACATATACCTGAGTATATATGAACAGATGTTGTTGTGTGTCTCAGGTTTACTGGCACTCCAGCGCTCACGTCCTCGGCGAGGCCATGGAGCGATTCTACGGCGGATGTCTGTGCTACGGGCCGCCCATCGAGAACGGCTTCTACTACGACATGTTCCTGGACGGACAGAAGTGAGTGGAGGTGTTTGACGTCCGTCTGGTGTGATCAGAGCTGCTGTAGCTCAGCGTGTCTGCTGTTTGTTCACAGAGGAGTGTCCAGCACTGAGTTTGGAGATCTGGAGAACATCTGCAAGAGCATCATGAAGGACAAACAGCCCTTTGAGAGACTGGAGATCAGTAAGGACACGCTGCTAGAGATGTTTAAGGTGAGGAATCGCTCAGTTTGTGTTAATAGATACTTCATCACAGCAACAAAAAGGGCCATTTATAGTGACCTAAAATCTTCACTGCTAAAAAAGATTTGGTTTAAATTGAAGAAATTATTACAGGAATATATCGCTATCTAATATATTTTATAAGTAATAATAATAAGGGTAATACGGTTTTATTAAAACATCGTTTTTTATTTTATTTTAAGAAATTTCACACAATATCACAAATGTTCATCCATATTTTAATTTAAACAATAAAATGATTTTTCAAAGTTGTTAATAAAACAAAGATTACTGGACTATGGTTTACAAGAAAATGCCGTTTTAGTCTTTCTACTTAAAAAAAATTCAGTTCAATGTTTTACTTGCTGTTTTGTTTCTGTTTTTTTTTTTTTCGGTAATTAATTGTGCAATTCACTAACAATTTCTGAGTGAAAATTGTTTCAACACCACTTGTTTTTCAGTGTAAATGTATGTTGTGTTTGCTTAAAACTAAAAGGAATTGTTACTTTTTTCAGTTTATTGCTGTTTTGATAATAATTTTGTATTAAGTCATAAAACAAATAATCTAATTTTAATAAATTATGAAAAATATTATTTAAAAAATTATAATGTAAAGTTTAAAAAAATAATTAAATAAGCTTGTAGTTATTCAGATTTAATTAAAATATAAAAACAAAAACTAAAATTTCATAGGGCTCATTCATTTTATTTTAAGTTGTTATTTGTATCATGTTATTGTTTAAAATAACATATATAAATACAGTTGTGGTATATGGTATTTATGCAGTACCATGGTATATATCAGAATACCATGGTATTTTCATCTGATACAAATCAGATTAAGACGTTTCTCATTTGCTGTTCTTTTTCTAGTACAACCAATTCAAATGTCGTATCCTAAACGAGAAGGTTTCCACTCCCACCACCACCGTTTACAGGTAACAGGACTTTTTGTTTCTCTGTACGGCTGCTGTAAAACACCTTTCCATCTTGAATGCATCGCTTTCTGTCATAGGTGCGGCCCTTTGATCGATCTGTGTCGTGGGCCACATGTACGACACACCGGCAAAATCAAAGCGCTCAAGATCTATAAGGTACTCAGAGACCTTTAGATCGCTGTTTTTGTTTCTTATAGCTTTTTATATGATATCACTAGTAAGTTGGTAGTGATTAATGTGAAATAAATGAAAGTACAGATGCGTTAGAGCTGCAGTTCTGCAGCGATATGGCTTTAAAGAGCAATATTATGTTGTTCAGAATTCATCCACGTACTGGGAAGGCCGTTCAGACATGGAGACGCTCCAGCGGATCTACGGGATCTCTTTTCCTGACAGCAAAATGCTAAAGGAATGGGAACGTTTCCAGGAAGAAGCTAAAAACAGAGACCACCGCAAGATCGGCAAGGTGCGTGAGAGTCAGAGCTGCAGTAAATGATTTAGTTGAAGTCATTCTGAGGTTACTTTAAGTCAGTGCATTTCATAATTTGACTTTTTTTTATGATTTATTAGTGTTTTATTTTATTGTTTTGTTTTTGAATTATTTATTGTAATTTTGACATTGTTATGATTTCAATTTATTATAAGCGTTTTATTTTTATGCATTTATTTATTTATTTATTTTTGTTGTTTTATTGCTAAAAAATATTTAATTTGATAATTTTATGATTTAAGTTTTGATTTGATTGCTTTATTTTTCAGTTATTTATTTTAATTTATTTTTATGACTTAATTGTTAGTGTTTTATTTTGATTGTTTTCTTTAAAAAAAACTTTTTAATTGACAATTTTTTAAACTCTTAACAGACTTAAAAAAACTTTTTGAGCTCCTTTTTTTTAAAATTGGGAGTTATACAGATTAGTCATTGTGATATGTATCATGCAAAGGCAAATGTGTTCAGAAGATTTTCTATATTGTCTACATTTTTTTCACCTTGAAAGGCTTTTCTTAAGTTTTTATGTGATGTGTGTCTCTTAATGATGATGAGTTAATACATTTCTCAGCTCTTGTGAGGATCGGTTGGTGTCCGTCTTGTTCTGTTCAGCTGAAAGCTTCTACTTACACAAAACTACTGGGTTTTGCTTTTTATTCCTCATTACTCAAGTTCTCTTACCTCATTAAAATACTCTATACTGCATGTAATAGCTGTGCCATATGGTGTATAGTGGATTATCTTGTTTTTTTTTTTTGTTTTTTTTTTACTGTGATTGTTTTAAATTGGAGCCAGTTTGTCCAATCAGACGTGTTTCTTCACCTCCCGTTGAGTGACGCATATCACTTCCTCTTCATGTGTGAATGAAGGAGCTTGTTAAGATCTCGTTCTCTCATGGTGTGATTTGCAGGATCAAGAACTTTTCTTCTTCCATGATCTGAGTCCAGGAAGCTGCTTCTTTCTGCCACGAGGCGCTTATATCTACAACACGCTGACCGAGTTCATCAGGGTACGTCAGTATACAAGTTCAGAATAAAGCATATTGTAATGTTGAATCCGACAGCGCTGTTCATAGTGTGTGTGTGTGTGTGTGTGTATGCAGGAGGAGTACAACAGACGTGGCTTCCAGGAGGTGGCATCTCCTAACATCTATAACAGCAAACTGTGGGAGACGTCGGGTCACTGGCAGCACTACAGTGAAAACATGTTCTCCTTCCCTGTGGAGCAGGACGTCTTCGCTCTGAAGCCCATGAACTGCCCTGGACACTGGTAAACCAGATCTCTGGATTATTTCTAATCTCTAAAGGCAAGATACTACAGGTTAACAGGGTAAAATGTTAACTAATAGATCTCATTATCAGGGGGGATTTTGGATCCCCCCTGGATAAGAAAATACTGATTTAATACATTTTCACTATGTTTTTAAGAATAAAACATTGTATAAATCAGTGTGAATGATATATAAACAAACCCCTTAGTAAAACCCTTCAGAATGTAGAGAGGAATAAAACTCTAAGTTTTGGTATGTGTACATCCTGCTGAAGTGGAGAAACAAACTTTTAAAGGTAGAAATTGTAATTAAAAATCTACGAATGCAAGTACATAAACTGCGATCATAAACCAAGTGACTGACATATGAACAAACCCCTCAGTAAAAACCTTCAGAATATAGAGAGGAAAAAAACTGTAAGTTTTGGTGTGTGTTAGTGCTGCTGAATTGGAGACACAAACTTTTAAAGGTAAGAATTACAATTAAAAACGTACAGGCGCAAATAGATAATGTGCAATAATAAAACCAGGCAAATGATATATGAATAAACCCATCAGTAAAATCCTTCAGAATATGGAGAGGAATAAAACTGTAAATTTTGTGGTGTGTAAGTGCTGCAGAAGGGAAACAAACTAATTTTGAGAAAATTGCCTTTAAATATGTGTTGTAAGTTAAATATACAGACGCAAATACATAAAGTGCAATAATAAAACCATACAAATGATATATGAACAAATCCTTCTGTGAAAACCTTCAGAATATAGAGAGGAATAAAATTCTAAGTTTCTGTATGCGTTAGTGCTGCTGAAATAAAGAAACAAACTTGTAAGAGTAAGAATTACAATTACAAACTTACAGATACAAATAGATAAAGTATAATATTAAAACCGGGCAAATGATATATGAACAAACCCATTAGTAAAAACCTTTAGAATATAGGGAGGAATAAAGCTATAAGTTTTGGTGGTTGTAAGTGCTGCTGAAGTGGAGAAACAAACTCGCTGCCTTTAAAGATTTGGATTTTCAACATGTTTTCAGGAATAAAATGTTGTATAAATTGTCGTGAATGATATATGAACAAACCCCTCAGTAAAAACCTTCAGAATATAGAGAGGAATAAAACTGTAAGTTTTGGTGTATGTAAGTGCTTCTGAAGTAGAGAAAAAACTTTTAAAGACATGCATTGCGATTTTTAAATCTACAGGCGCAAATAGATGAAGTGCAATAAAACAAACACAATTGAATTGTGCATGTTTTCTTTTCACTATCCTGAATGAAGACATAATATGGAAACAAAATAGACCAAAATCTCCAAAGTGACCATTGCTTAAATAAACAGTGGTTGTTTATTGAAAAATATTAAAATATGTTGAAAATAAAGGTATTGGATATTATTTAGCACATTATTCAGCAGTGTTTTTTAGTATCATGTATTTTAGTATCCATGACTAACTTTCTCTCTCTGCTGAAATAATATTCTTGTTTTAAATCTAGCATTATCTGCTTGTTTCCATCATTCATTTCGCCTCGTCTTTCTCCTCTGTCTGTCAGTCTGATGTTTGGTCATCGGCCACGCTCCTGGCGCGAACTTCCTCTCAGACTGGCTGATTTTGGTGTTTTGCATCGTAACGAGCTCTCAGGAACGCTAACAGGCCTCACAAGAGTCCGGCGCTTCCAGCAGGACGACGCTCATATATTTTGCACTATGGATCAGGTGCAGCGAGGCTTCAGTGTCTTTGACATACTAGAATATTTTGAATTAGTTTTATTTATATATTCACTTTTTCAAATTTTAGTAAAGTTTAGTAATTTTGTGTGCTTTTGTCATTTGTATTAGTTTTTGTCATTTTGTTTTAAATGTCTACATAGTTTTTATTCATTTTTTTTTATTTCAATTTTAGTTTTAGTTATTTTAATATATGAATTTTCATCTAGATTAAATGAATAAAAAAAGCGTGATCTACTCCTCCGTCAATCCCAAAATGACCTGTAATGCCTTAAATCGAGTGCTCGACAGCTGATTAAGATAATTTTTCACCTATTGTGTTTCAGATCGGGTCTGAGATGAAAGGCTGTCTGGATTTCTTGCGCTGCGTCTACGATGTCTTCGGCTTCTCCTTCCAGCTGCATCTCTCCACACGTCCGGAGAAGTTTCTGGGTGATATTGCCGTGTGGAATCAGGCCGAAAAGGTTCCGGAATACTATTTTCCGACTGAATTTGAGATGTTTTTGTGCAGTATTAACTGACTATTTATTTCTTAGCAACTAGAGAACAGCTTGAATGAGTTCGGAGAGCCGTGGAAACTCAATCCAGGAGACGGGGCTTTTTATGGACCAAAGGTCAGAAATCCTTGACACCAATGTTCTTTCCATAAATCAAAAATCATTTTTGTTAACTGAAATAAAGCTGAAATTATATATCACCACAGTTTCACGCATTTGGCTGTTTTGTTTTTTTAAGTAATATAATCATCTCTGGACTCATGTGTTGTAGATCGACATTAAAATTAAAGATGCCATCGGCCGTTATCATCAGTGTGCCACGATTCAGCTGGATTTCCAGCTGCCCATCCGCTTCAATCTGACTTATGTGGGGTGAGTAGAGCTCAGACTCTCTGTGAGCATTTACACAACTGTGGAAACAGATCTTTAACTATCTGATCCACTGCAGGAAAGACGGCGATGACAAGGGCCGACCGGTGATCATTCACCGCGCCATCCTGGGCTCCGTAGAGAGAATGATCGCCATCCTCACCGAGAACTATGCTGGGAAATGGTAAGAAGCAGAAATCATTTCCATTATTCCTAACTAAAACTAGGAAATCGGTTTGGGTAATTAAAATAAAATTGAGAAAATAACAAAATACTATAGTAGTTTTGACAGTTCTCCTTCAAATTGTTGAGAGGCGTTCAGAATTTTTGTAATTAATTATATAATGCTGATCAAAATGGTGATTTAATACAATTTTTATATAGTGATATTTGAGTGGTTCATATCGGGTGCTGTCATATGGGACTTTTATTGTTTCTGTTAAGGAAATAATCAAGAGTTACAGTACATTTGATTAAAACAGTCGGTTGATAGTAAAGATTAATTCAAAAATACATTTTTAAACACCATAACATATTCTTTAAAAGACAAAAAATGATTGTCTTTTTCCCTAAAGCTCATTCAAGATCCATGTTATTTGGGGATGGATAGCAGAGGCATTATATGAAATTTAATAAGACTTTTATTTTGAACTATCAGCTGCATTTCAGTATTTCATCAGGCATCAGAAGCAGCAAAATAAAAGTACTAAAAGTACTAAAATTACTAAAACTAACACTGAGATAAAAAGACATTAAATGGACTTATTTTAAAAAAGCAAAAACTAATAAATATGAAAAAAAAAACATAAAACTAAAACTTTAAAATTAGTGCTGTGCAACGATTAATCACGACTATTCACATCCAAAATAAAAGTTTGTTTACATGATATGTGTGTGTGTGTGCTCTGTATATTTATTATGTATATATAAATACACACATGCATGGATGTTTTTAAGAAAATGTTATGTTTATATATTAATTGTATTTATATATAATATTAATTATATCAATAAAAATATATACATGTAAATATTTTCAAAATATATACTGTATGTTGTATTTATATATACATAAATAAAAACAGTACACACACATATTATGTAAACAAAAACTTTTATTCTGGATGCGATTAATCGTGATTAATCATTGCGCAGCACTATTTAAAATGTAAATAAAGATATATAAATCAAAACTCATTAAAAATATGAATAAAAAAATAATATATAAATAACACTAAAACTGTGGTTTTTTTTAGCTTTTTTTGTTTGTTTGTTTTTGTAATAGTCTCTCTTAATCTTTAATCACTGCTACATTAAACACTACTTTTGTTGTTGTATCATTAAGACTCCTATATGTTAAATGTAATAAGGTGTAGTTTAGCAGCATTACAGCCGGATCTTTCCAGTGCTGCGTCACATATCCAATGAACGTCAGAAAAGTGGAAAAATTGTAGAGTGAATTCCTGTAGTCTCAGGAAACCAGGTCAAATCTGCCATCACAAGTTGGTGTCTTTCTGCTGTGTTTGGTCAGGCCGCTGTGGTTGTCTCCACGTCAGGTGATGCTGGTTCCTGTGAACCCGTCTCTTGAAGAATACGCCAAACAGGTACAACACTTGCTCTGAGTAACAGAGGATGTAGAGATGCTCATTTAAGCTCAATCCATAATCAAAATCTGTTTGGTTGTGAAACTTGTTAGGCTGTATAATAATACAGGCCAAATTCTGGTTTCATGTTTCAGAACTTGCTGCCTGTTGGGTTTTCAAAGTCTAATTGAAGCTGAAAATGATGTTCCTGCTGTTATTGTGAACAATCCATCTGTGCATGTTAATACAAACACAAAGCAACTGTGCTCATAATTGCTGAAAATAATGTGCAATTAATTTCTGGTGAGCAAATGAGCAGGGTTTTAGATGAGTCACCTTTATTTCTGTAGCGCTTTATACAGCACAGACTGTTTCAAAAGCAGCTTCCCAGAAACAATTAATGATGCAAACCAGTGTAATCATAGTATAAGTGAATTGAAAAACTGAATTTCAGTTTTAGTTTTAATATCCTTCTTCAAATTGTTTTAATAGTTTTTGTTTTTATGTAAAAAAAACTAAAAAAAAAAAAAAACTATTTATTTATTTTTATTTTTGTCATTTTAGCTTTGGTTTTAATGATTTAATCTTGAAGCACATTCGCTGGAAACAAAAATGTTTTAGTAGCTGTAGAGGATTTTAAAGCTGTTCTTGCAATGCGAACTTTATCAAATGTGACCGTGGTCCAAAAAATCAGACATAAGGGTCAATTTTTTTGAAATTGAGATTTAAACATCATCTGAAAGTATAACCCATTTAAATAACTATTTGAAAATCTGGAATCTGAGGGTGCAAAAAAATCAAGATATTGAGAAAATCACCTTTAAAGTTGTTCAAATGAAGTTCTTAGTGATGCATATTTAAAAAAATAATCAAAAATTAAGATTTCATAGATTTACAGTAGGAAATATCTTCATGGAACATGATCTTTACTTAATATCCTAATGATTTCTGGCACAAAAGAAAGTGAGGGGAAGTAAAATAGTTTGGCTGACTGTATTTTATTATGACAATAAACAGGCTGCGTTGTCGTGTTAGTAATGCTGAACTGCAGCATGATCACTTGATTTTTTTTTCTCCTTATAAAAGTGGAAACAAAGTACAATCCTACTTTTGTGGCCACGTAAGACTAAGACATTATTCAGAACTATTTTCAATATTTCTTTTATTTGTGTACATTCACAATAACAACAAAGCATTGCTTTTGTAAAATAAAGTAAACAAAAAGGATGCCACTTTCTCAAGAGCGCATCTCAAAAATTGAACAAAATTCTGCATATGGGCTACTTGTTGCGCAGTTTTTTTTGTTTTGAATGTATTATTTATTTAGAAAAAATATATTTTGCATGTGGACCACGAAACCAATCATAAGGGTAAATCTTTTGAAATTGAGATTTATGCATCATCTGAAAGCTGAATAAATACACTTTCCATTGATGTGTGGTTTGTTATGATAGGACAATATCTGGCCAAGATACAACTGTTTAAAAATCTGTAATCTGAGGGTGCAAAAAAATCTAAATATTGAGAAAATCACCTTTAAAGTTGTCCAAATGAAGTTCTTAGCAATGCATATTACTAATCAAAAATTAAG
>JAHKKF010537209.1:0-27963 GCA_019740295.1 Labeo calbasu
GGCAGATGTGTACATACACTGCCAACACACATTAATGTTCAAACAACATATAAAAGTGAACTTTGCATCCGATGACCCCTTTAAATATCAGATATAAGGCTATAAATAATTGGCTGTCATTGGAGAAAAATGTGCTTTGCTGTCAGATGGTGCAGTTATGGCTTTTACAAGCATGGGCTAACAAACGAAACCTTGACCCAAGGGGCAACCGATGGATTGATTAACCTGTGACCTGGAAATTACTAGAAGCTAAGTGCTCAAACCAAAAGGTTACACAAGAGAAACCAAGCCTACAATTAGAAAACAAAACACAGAACTAATCAGGTGTGAGTGTGAACAAGTAACCTTGATTCCAACTTGCATATGCATAAAATTACATGTGTGTTCTTGAGCTTGAATTCCAAGACTACTGCACTTAGCGCTTCACTAAGAAATTTACATCATTCAAAATAAATCCCGACATCATCCGCAACCTCACCCAGCGCTGGCACTACCGTCTGTCTGTCTGTCTGTTGTAACACAATGGCAGCTTGTGATTGCTCAGAACAGCGTCTGCGAGCCACTGATGGCTCCATGGCTTCATTTAAACAGGCTGTGGATAACAGACAGCTGCTGTCTCTGCCTGGATGGACTTTACCTCCGTTTGAGCTTGGACACTTGGTCAAGTCCAGCGTGCCAGCTCTATAAACACAATTATCAAACCATCGGTCCGGAGAGCTTGTCCACTCCTTTTTGTGTCCATTTACGCTCCTTGGCTTTTAGCAGCCTCAGACAGCTGAACGCAAGACTGCCATCTCCCAGAAGCCTCTAAAACACCCTATGATGCCAGACATGCACACAGCACACTAACTGTTAGGGCTGGGCAATATTAACATTATAACATTATATTATTATTATTTTTATCAGTATGAGCAAAAATGACAGTGGATTTTATGTTATTCCGCAATTATCAAATGATGCAGCTGCTTAAGCACGCTAACAGCTTCACACTCCACACAAACGCTGGGATATTTATCTATGTTAATGTTAGAGAGAGCAGCCAAGTAAAGTTGCTATAACTTACATGTTTTAACTTTCAAATGTAAGCCATATTTGAGGTTAATGAATGACGTCCCCTCTCAAGCAATCACTGCTATTTAGCAGAACTTAGCGCTAAGATAAAATGTTTTGTGAATACGGCCCCAAAATGAGAGGAAGAGAGTGAGAGGGATTTGATGTGGAAAATAAAAGTATAAGCTGAGGATAAATGTCTCTATTGAACTATATGAGGTACTTAAGGCAGGATATAGCGGCTAAAAGGGGTTAGAGCGTATGTATCATTCACAGGTTAATAGAGAGAATGACAGAAGTGATGAGTCATTCTGTGAAATGGGCTTTTGGCTCAGGACAGAGGAGATCTGACGTACACACATTTGAGAAGGGCTGATGAGAAAGGCAGACAAGGAATCGCCCTCTCATTTAGAAACCCCTAATGCACGATCCATAAATCAAGGCCGATCGCACACGACTGTGCTTCAGCAAGAAATAGCTTTGAAACGGCATGAAATCACTTCATAAGCATCATTTTCTGTTCTTTATTGCAATGTTTTCTATTGAAACAGGGCGTTTCTATCTTTCTTTCTTAGCTCTTTAATACCTAGCTCTTTAATTAATTTCTTTAAAAGTTAAAAATGAAAATAATACATTAAGGACTTAAATAGCTCTTTTCTACAATGAGCAGATTTTTTATTTTGCTGTAAGACATGTGAGGTCATGCAAGGCCAATAATTCTCACAAAAAAAAAATCATATAATTTGATCTTTATATGACAAGGCAAGGTTAGTTCTGATTGCAAAATGTCATGTGATGTGACTTCCCAAAATCTTAATACTCTTGGTATATAATATATTTTACAATTAATAAAAATGTATGTGACATAATGACATTTAATATTTGTAAATATAAAATAACATTTTAGCTTGAAAATGTATTTTGAAAATTTTTCATGAAAATAATGACTCAAGGAGTAAGGAAAATCTATTTATTAAACATTATATAATATATATATATATATATATATATACAAATGATGTTTAACATTTGTAAATTAGTTTTCCTAAATTGCACTAAAAAAAAAAAATAATAATACTTATTTAAAAAATAAGGAAAATATGGTATTCATTTTGAGGGTTATATGACATTTTTAGATTCAATATATACAATATTTGGTATCCATTAAATATATGTTTAGACAAATGATATTTGGAAATAAAAATGATAAACTTTTTACCTTGTAAATAATATTTTAACAATTAATAATTTTGAAACATGTTAGTAATTCATGGTTACACCACATGACATTTTTAGACTTGTTTTACACCATTTCCTTTCAGGCCATTCTACAAACTGACATCAAAAAAGGTGAAAACTTGCCTGAGCTTGACTTTTTTATTTTTTGGAATTTGTTTGTCATGCACTGTTGTTGTTGAGGCCAGTTCATTCAAGTTCAGGCTGAGACCTGAGTCTGACTCAAGATCCAGTGTAAATTAAGCTTTTTGCATCAGTGCCACGCAAACCTCCATAGTTACATTCCTGAAAGTTGTATAAAACTGACTGGTGGATTTTGCTAGAGTACTCTAATCTGGTATCTATTAAATATATGTTTAATAGACAAATGATATTTGGAAATAAAAATTAGAACCTTTTACCTTGAAAATAATATTTTAAAACATTCTTTTAATTAACGATTAGAGAAAAATATCTTGCTGATTTTAAAACATGTCAGTAATTCATGGTCACACCACTTGACATTTTTAGACTCATTTTATATTATTTCCATCCAGGTCATTCTTCAAATTGACATCATGACTGAACAGCTCTGTTGTGCGAGCAATGGGAAAGTCAGAGCCCTGATGAGCAACAAAGTGAAGAAAGAAGAAAAAGACAAAGTATGATCGGCAACAGCCATCTGCCCATCAGGGCTGAAGTAAAACAGTCTTGTACTTTTAGGACAATTAATATTTCTATAGCTACATCAATCTTTCTGTGAGATTGATTTCAGGATAACTGGTGTGGATTGTGAATGTCACAGCAGGAAGTCATGGAATGAAATCGATAGGAGGTCAGGTGACCCCGTCTGTACTCCCAGACAGACTGCTGATGCGACGCAGACTGGTTGGAGCTTCAAAGTAGATTGCAGCTCAGCTACATCAAGATTCTGGTCCCACAGCACACGAGGGGTCCGGTCAAGTCACTCCGAAAGCTCACTTTCATCGATGACCAGATTGATTCCACAAGACAATTACATTTTTCTTCAGTAAGAGTAATCTTACCCTTTTAGGGCTGGGACACTATGGGAGCACAACAGAAATAGCAGACACTTTGAAAACTTTCCATGAAGACTGATAGATCAGAACTTTTTTCTACTGGTCAACTGATACGGCGTTTTCGATGGTCAGTGCCAACAATGGCATTAAAGGAGTAGGTCACTTCCAGAACAAACATTTACAGATAATTTACTCACCGCCTTGTTATCCAAGATGTTTGTGTCTTTCTTTTCTTTAGTCGATAAGAAATTATGTTTCTTGAGAAAAACATTTCAAGAATGTACCCCCAAGTTTGAACTTCCAAAATGCAGTTTAATTGCAGCTTCAAATGGCTCTAAACGATCGCAGCCGAGAAGGAAAGGTCTTATCTAGCAAAACGATCGGCCATTTTCGAAACAAATCGACAATTTATATACTTTTTAACCTCAAACGCTCCTCTTGTATAGGTCTACGTGAACTCAATACGGGCAATACAGTTAGGGTATGTCGAAAAACTCCCATCTCGTTTTCTTCGCCTACTTCAAAATCGTCCTACATCACTGCAGAAGTACCGACCCAGTGTTTACAAAGTGAACGTGCAAAGAATATCAAACGCCATTTACAAAAAAAGGTAAAACAGCGATGTAGGATGATTTTGACATTGAAGAAAAAAACGAGATGGGAGTTTTTCAACCTACCCTAACTGTATTGACCCAGATTGACAAGATGAGCATTTGAGGTAAAAAAAACACATAAATTGTCAATTTGTTTCGAAAATGACCGATTGTTTTGCTAGATAAGACCCTTCTTCCTCGGCTGTAATCGTTTAGAGCCCTTTGAAGCTGCATTTAAACTGCATTTTGGAAATTCAAAAGACATACTCAATAAAGTCATCTCTCAGTATCATCTCTCTGTCCCTCACAGTCACACATACAGCACAACAACATTATGTCAGGGAAATGTCTTTAAGCTCTAATCAAGGAAATATCATACCATCTGTTGTCATCTTCTTAAAGGAGTTCACTTCCAGAACAAAAATGTACAGATAATGTACTCACCCCCTTGTCACGCAAGATGTTCATGTCTTTCTTTCTTCAGTTGTAAAGAAATTATGTTTTTTGAAGAAAACATTTCAGGATTTTTCTCCATATAATGGACTGATATGGTGTCCCGATTTTGAACTTATAAAATGCTGTTTAAATGCGGCTTCAAACGGTCCCAAATGCGGTTGTAGACGATCCCAGCCGAGGAAGAAGGGTCTTATCTAGTGTAACATTAAAAAGTATTTTTTTAAAATGAAAATAACAGATTATTTCACTAGATAAGACCCTTCTTCCTCGGCTGGGATCATTTACAACCACATTTGGGATCATTTGAAGCCGCATTTAATCTGCATTTTGGAAGTTCAAACTCGGGGCACCATGGCAGTCCATTATATGGAGAAAAATCCTGAAATGTCTTCCTTAAAAACCATCTTTACGTAAATTAACCTCCATAGTTACATTCCTGAAAGCTGCATAAAACTGACTGGTGGATTTTGTTAGAGTGCTCTTACATGGTAAAAAAGTAAATTTACTAGCAGTTTTCTAGCGAAAACTGCTGCTTATATACCAGTTTCTGTAGTGCCTGGCATTTTTGTGCACAGTATTTATCAGAGTATCACTGAATGGACAAAATGCTGGATTCGTGTCAAAGAGACCGCATTAAAATGCAGCCACAGGTTTCATCAACATTCACTTGTCCATGGACTGCAAACCGAAATCATTCTGCCAAATTACACATGTAAATCAACAGCCGTGGCCCTATGATTTCCTACCTATCAACGTTTCTGTCCATTAAAGCTGTCCATTAGCTAAACAGCCGTAAAGATGCCTTTGTGTCGCTAGCTTCCAAAACACTGCCGCTATGGCCAACTCACCCAGCAAATAGGGGGAAAAAAAATGCAAAAATTTAACATGTTCCTATCTGGCGACCAGACGGGGATAGGAAAGGGCCAAATTGAACTCATTATAAGCTTGCTTTGCCACACCTCAACACGTTTAATTGGGTTTTTCCCATCAGATTGCCTGGGAAAAGAAGGGGAAAGGTAGCGGACTAAACGACAGGTTGCTTGTGCGATTGAGGGTACGGAAAGACTGGGAGCCAACTGTTAGATGCAGATGGTCTGAGTGTCAAGCCAGCACACAATGCACAGAGCAGGACAGGAAGATAATAAACAAAGTAATGACACATAAGGAGAGAACCCAGGAATGAGAGAAAGAGATGAATGGCTGCAAAAAGAGACAGAACAGAATGAGCGATCAACCCATCAGGGCGTATGAACTCTCAGCACATCTGCTCAGTGCCCACCGAGGGCGAGCGGTCTGCATTTTCCTTAATCTCTGACACAAATCACAATTAGTTACTCTGATCTCTTAAAGGGCTGAGCTGAGACCTTTTTGTCTGGAATGTAAGCAAATCAATACAATACATTATGCATGCCGGGCAGGCAATCTCGCTGAGACCTGCCTTGAGCTGTTGAGCTAAATCTGGACTGGGACAGGATATCGGCATGCCCGATGCTGGCTTTCATACGAGAATGCGTTTACTAATCAAAACGATGAATTGCAAAGTCTTTCTGTGACTGCTCACATGCTAAAAATTGTAATCAATAGCCGAAGGCATAAGAGTTGGAGTGGAAATCTGTCTACTCAACTCTGAGTGACTCTTCCAAGAAACTCATATGGAATTTCCAGAGACAGGTCTTGATTAAAATGACAATCCCATCCATCTGGGGCAGTGTGCAGGACATTTGGGAATGAGAAAGGAAACTATTCCTCAGAGCATTAGGAGAACTTTCCATTAAGATGATAGAATGGTTAAGCAGATCTTTAATGGGTTTGGAGGAACATTTTATCACTTAGATGTTGTTCTTTCATAGCTTAGTCGATTTAATGGACTTCTTGCTTACCCTAGTGAAAAATAAAAATACTACAATGTATTTAGTGCTACGTACTGTATACTACAAATGCATGTACGTATTTATGTGCTTAAAATTACCCTGCAATTGTACTTTTGGTATACTAAACTGCTATACTTAAAGTCTGCTAAATAGGAACAACTATTTTTGTGCTTAATGCAATTTGTTTGGAAGTAGTGCTGAGCTCCAACTAAAGATATACTGAAGTATATCTGATTGTGCTAAAGTGGAACTATTGCAAGATCAGGTACACTTTAAAGTATCTTGCATTTAAAGACATATAATATACAGTCCTTATTAATAGTGATATTAAAACACATTTAGGCTTAATATTAGGAAACGTGCATTGTGCACAAGTAGTACTCCAGTTAATTTTTATATCAGTCTTGAGTGATATGTCACCAAATACGTTAATAGGTTTGAGCTATACTTAGTATGAAATAAATGTATTTTAAATATGACGTTTTTTTTTTTTTTACTAGGGTAGGAATCAACTATCTCAGGTGTTCTGCTAGACACAAATGCAAAATTCAACGTTACATGGTGTTAGCGGTGTGTGGACACAACCACCTTACAATGCTAAAAATCCATTCACTCCATTCCACTCCATCCATTTGTTTGTTTAATCCCCCCAAAAAACTAAACAGTCTCAATAATCAAGCCATTTTGATTTTCAGCAGTACGATGTCATACTGTTCAGGCCCCGCCCACAATCTCTGATATATTGCCCCTTATTAGCATATTTCCACCCTCAGTCAGTTGTATGCTGTTCACTATTTTCTCTGCACTCAAGCAGCTGTAAGCAAAGTGTTTTGTAGTTGGATGTAAAAGTAAACATAAAAGTCTTCATTTTCTCCCAACATCAGAGCCACTGAGGACGCAGTGGATTAGTTTTGTTTTTGACGGTGACGCACCAACGAAAACACAAAAAACAGAACAGGGGGCGGAGTGAGCGGTAGCTCATTATCATGTAAAGACACATTCACCGAAACAGGTCCGCTGTGAACAGAGCTGTTTTTGACGAGGTAAGAAGAGTGTTGTTTTAAATTACCATTGAGGAATTTTAACCAAAGTTAAGACCCTAAAGAAAATGTGGAAAATGGCCATCCGATGTCCCCTTTAAGCAGGGACAGAAGTGCACCACTGTAACAACCACAGAATGTGGCACAACAATCGTTTTATCTTGATTATCATGTTTTCATAATTGCTGGAAGCCAAAGTCACAATCCAAACAAAAAATTGATTAATAGCGCAGGCCTAGTTCAAGTGATTGATGAGATGTCTTCTGAAACTCCATGAGGTCTTTTTGTCTGGGGAACATTTAAGCAGGAGACTTCTTCAAACGTTTCCATTTGCTCTCCTTTTAATCTAACTGCTGTCTAGAAAAAATAACTGAGTTATTAAAAGGATCCTATTTATGATTTGTAATATACATCCCCTTACCAAAAAGAAGTATACTTCAAGTTTATTTTATTAAGTATACTTAAGTTAAGTTTAAGTATATTTTTAAGTATACATGTAGTAAGTATACAAATATTAGTGTACTAGTAGTATACTAGTATACTAAGTGTACTACTTCAATACTACTTGGGACTAAATTGGCCCACTTTCTAGTATATAAAAGCATACTTTTAGGTATAGTTTAAGTATAACAGTAGTAAACTTTGAGTACAAATGTAAAGTTTTCAGCTTGTACAACAACTACACTAAAAGTGAACTTATAGGTATACTAATAGTTTACTAATTAAATACTTGTAGTAGCATTTTTAGTACACTTTGAAGTACAGTCTCAGTAAACTATTAGTTTAGTAGTTTTATACTGCAAGTATACTCGTAAGTTTTTTTTAAGTGAACTTTACGTTATATTTTAAGTATACCACTATGTCCCTATTTAGGTATTAATTTGTATATATTTTGTTATATGAATATCTGAACATATAAAACATCAAAAGAAAAATCAGGGTATCTGCTTGTAAATAAAATACGTTATTCTAGCTTCATGCATTCTTTTTTATGAAAACTTGAAAGCGGGTAAGTTTCATAAATAAAAAACAAAGAAATAACAACATTTTGTGAGATAAAAAGCTGAAAAAGACTATGAGTTGGATTCAGAATGATAATCAAAACGTAGATGGAGTCGATCAACACCCCAAAGCTTTACAGTCATTATTACCTCTTCATGGGTCGACATTTTACTCCATAATGTTACAGTTTTGATGTTTTGTACAGTTTTGTTAGATTACACGTAGAAGCATTTGTTGTTTCAGTTTCTTTTTCACTTGTGTTTTTTTAAAATTCTGTACAGAAGATGTGTAATAGCGCCCCTTACCGTATAACAATGAAAACACGGATTCTAGGAGCACAAGTATAGCTCAAATATATTTAGATTATTAAGTCTAAGTCAAGTATAAGTATAAGTCAAGTATACTTAAATGTCATTTTAAGTATATTTCTGAGAAGTACATGAAGCCCATTTCTGAGAAGTATATAAAAAGTAGACTAAATGTAAACTTTCCTATTTTTAGTTTAAAAGAAGTATACTAATAGCACACTTGAATAAACTTCTTTTTCATAAGGGTCTGAATCAGTATTAGCAGCAGCAGGCCTTGAGTCAGCAGCTGACATCACACTTACCAATGTTGACTTCATCATCCGTTTCTGCGTCGCCAATGCACTCAAACTGGAACTCCTGTAGGGACTGGGAGAACTTCTGGACGGCTGCCGAGAGGTCTGAAATGAAGAAAGACCGATTTGACCGAAAGTGTAACATAAGGCTAAAATACGGTGATACAATCACATACATTTCCAACAGGACAGTTTAACAGAACTATCATAGTGTATAAAAGCTGTGACATTCAAAGACTAAGAGTTGAAATCAAACTAAAATCGAGTACTTGATTCAAAGGTGTATCCTCTTGTCACTATGGGAGTCTTTATAAAGAGGCAAATACATAATCTTCACTCCCTGCTGAGAGTAAATGAGTTCTCATTTGGAGTGCTAAACGTACATCTCAGTCATCGAGAGTGGGTGGAAAGAACTTGAGCAGGAAATGCTAGGCAACTCAATCAAAAACGGTAATGAGACGGCAGAGAAAAGCCATTTCATCATGTCTTAAAGAGGTGATAGACCCGACGGCTTCTTCAAATACCAACAAAAGCTTTCAAAAGCTCTCTGAAAAAGAAAACTCTGAAAAGGTTTTCTCATTACTTTTTCCCTTAATCTTTTATTTGGAAAAGCGCAGGTTTGGAAAATGGCTCTTTCAAGCATAAGAGCAAAAGATTTGTCAAAAGAGCAAGACGCAGACATTCACAACGTGGCAGGGAACTAACTTAGCACTTTTGACTGCTGGCTTGGTAAATTCTCTATTAAGAAAGGCCTTGAAGAAGCATTGTAGTTCTCATTAGACAGACCAGAGCTAATATGCAGACTGACACCGATCTGCCACAAGGGAGTTTTGTAATT
The DNA here is from genome assembly GCA_019740295.1 of Labeo calbasu. Classification (NCBI taxonomy): domain Eukaryota; kingdom Metazoa; phylum Chordata; class Actinopteri; order Cypriniformes; family Cyprinidae; genus Labeo; species Labeo calbasu. The sequence continues at coordinate 9,707 of JAHKKF010537209.1, forward strand.
CCAGAGATGTATGAAAGATCAGAAGTTCACTCCATACAATTCACAATCCTGTGACTGCTTTGCTTTAATGTTTAATGCAAGTCTAATCTGGGGCACTCTGGTTTGCTTTTGTCAAATCTATCAATAGCACTGACAGTGAACACTGAAAAATTTCGGAGAACACATAAGGTTACAGTTGAAGCCACACTGCATATAATTTGCACTTAATGACTTTAAGTTTCTTCTATTTCAGCTTTTCAGTGCATCATAGAGCTGCATCAAACAATTTGCATTCATTTTCTGCCCGCTTTTTTAACTTGACAAGGTCAAGAGCACACAGAAATAACATTTCTGTAACTCTTGGCTGTTTGAATCTCACGTACCAAACATAAATACAGTTCAGATCATACAGAGTTCACTAGGGAGGATACAGAGAGCACTGCAATCTCATTTATATGAAACACTGGAACATTCCACTTACAGGGGTCAATCTAATGGCCACAGATTCTATGTGGATAGATTAGCCATGATTTCTAAGTAAAGAAAACATTGCAGCAAAGGGCAACAGGATGTGATGTGATTTTTTCCACATCCCATAAAAACAACACAGCATATCATACGCTTTGGTATTCTTTCCCCTAAAGTCACAATTTTAGTCCACTAAAAGATAGTTTTTCATAACCAGTTTTTCCTGACCTTTAGAATGAACTAGGTTATATCTGCTGTGTTTAAGATCTATATGCAAATTAGGTTTGATATTATTGACTAGCTTATTAATAGGAAACACTGAAAATGAGTAACAGCATCCCAATGAAAATTGATTTCTGCTGAATACTGATCTTATATTGATGTGTATAGGCTGAACGACACCCCACCAAGAATGTTATCGTCTGTTGGTGTGTACACAAATATAGATATTGTTACAGTTATCTTTATAATTATAGTTCTTGGTGTTAGCAGGCCTTTAGAAGTGATTGAGAATGACTTTTAAATGCTAAATTAAAATACATTTGAGTTGAGGTTGCAAACTGGATGTAGAACTGCCATTCAAACTTGATTAAGGAAAAACAAATCATTTGCAATTCAAAGAAATCCATATAACTGCTTATTTTAAAAGCCTAGTTTGTCAACAAAAAAAACAACAACTGTAATGTATAGATAGATGTTTGAAATGTGAAATATATTATAGAAATTTGGATTTAGCTTTAAATATTTTATTAATAAATAAAGTAACATTTCTGGAACATTTATTCATTTGTTTTTAAATTTTGAATTAAATTTCTCTAATTGTCATTCAACGAATGGCATATAAATTCAAATAAATTCCTGATTTGAAAGGGAATATTTTAACCCCCAAAAAAGCAAATATTTTAAACCCCAAATGAAAATTCTGCCAATATACTAACACAAATTTTGTATGAGTTTCTTTCTTCTGCTGAACACAAAAGAAGATATTTTGAAGAATATGGGTCACCAAATATTTGCTGATCCCCACTGACTTTTATAGTATAAAAAAAAAAAAAACTACGGAAGTCAATGTAAATTTTACCCAAGACTGACAGCAATGAGCTAAAACCCCTCATAACACCATAGTGCAATAAACTAAGCTGTTTCCATTTGCAAACATCTTGCTTCTTACTGAAAGATAAGGTTCAAGTCTAGTTATAGCCTCTAACAGAAATAAACACAGGAATTTAATCCGGTATCAGGTTTTATCTGTGGCCTTATGCATCGCCCATAGCACTGAGAGCACATAACAAGGTTATCCACCGATGTGTTGAGTGAGCATGTATATCATCTCATGCCATGCACCAACTCTGAGACTCCAGGGTGCCGGTCAATAATCTGTTTGAGATGTGAGTCTGCTCAGTCAAGCTGAATGAGCCTCATCAATAATGCAGTGCCCTTCACCTCTCGTACCGTCAGACAGCATCGCCACTACAGCGCTGATCCACAACTACAGTACTTTCCTAAAGCCTTCAGTGAGAGCATTAATGTCTAATAGGCCTGGCTTTTCCCGAGATCAGAGGTTGAGTAAAATAGAAGCGGGTGTCTTGAGGGCCGAAGGAGGAGCACACCTGCCGCTGTCCAATTGGTTTTCAGATTCAACCTGGAAAAATCACACCTCGGCCATTGAGGTTTCCCTAGTGGGCACTTTGCTTCCTTTTCCTTCCTGTATTACCTCGTCTCTCCAAACTGTCTCTTTATCTCTGTAGGAAATGGCTTGTAGATCTTCTGTCCATCTCCACACAGCTGTCACTTTGAGCCGCCGTCGTTTCTTTCTCTCGCCTATTAAGTGTAGAACATGCTGTCCGTCACAACATGCTGCCTTCATACCTTCAGGGAATCACTGAGCTGGGATTGTAAATGTTCTTGGCTGCGTTTCAAACCTTAGTGAGCTGCCTCGCTGCCTACTGTTTACATGCTGTAAAGTAAGCAGATGCCTTCTAAGTCAGCATCCTAATCTAAATGAAACATCATAAGCGACTGAAATGAAAGGAAACAACTTTGTTGTCTAGAGATTGACCGATAATGGCTTTTACTGATATCTTCCTTAGATATTTAAGCATTTTTTGGTTATTGGATATGTATAGAAGCCCGTTTCCGCCACTGAATTAAAAATAAAAAAAAGTTATTGCGACTTTTCATCTCACAATTTTGACTTTTTCTCAGAATAGTGAGATATAAACTAACAATTGCGAGTTATAGTGAGATATAAAGTAAGAAAAGACATTAAGAAATAAAGTCAGAATTGCATGAAATAAACTCAGAATGGTGAGATAAAGTCGCAATTGCGTGAAATAAACTTGCAATTCTGAGAAATAAAGTCAGAATTCCGAGATACAAAGTCGCAATTCTGATAAATAAAGTCAGAATTGCATGAAATAAACTCACAATTCTTAGAAATAAAGTCACAATTGCATGAAATAAACTCACAATTCTGAGAAATAGTCAGAATTGAGATAAAGTCGCAATTACATGAAGTAAACTCGCAATTTCTGAGAAATAAAGTCAGAATTCTGAGACATAAAGTCGTAATTCTGAGAAATAAAGTCAGAATTGCATGAAATAAACTCACAATTCCGAGAAATAGTCAGAATTCCAAGATAAAGTCGCAATTGCATGAAGTAAACTCGCAATTTCTGAGAAATAAAGTCAGAATTCCGAGATATAAAGTCGTAATTCTGAGAAATAAAGTCAGAATTGCATGAAATAAACTTGCAATTCTGAGAAATAAAGTCAGAATTGTGTGAAATAAACTCGCAATTTCTGAGAAATAAAGTCAGAATTGCGTGAAATAAACTTGCAATTCTGAGAAATAAAGTCAGAATTCCGAGATATAAAGTCACAGTTGCGTGAAATAAACTCGCAAATCTGAGAAATAAAGTCAGAATTGCATGAAATTAACTCGCAATTCTGGCAAAAGCAGGCTTCCATAGATATCAGATCCACCAATGAATAATAAAAATAAAAAAACTAATTTATACTACATGCAATAATGCCTTAGATTTTGACCCAAACTAGAAATGTTCTGAGACGCCTAATTGTGCTCAACCTTCTTCAACAGCCCTTGCGTGAGAAGCACACTTATGAATCCTAACGATCTTCCCTAAGTAGGCATCGCAACAGGTTTTGGAACACAACTTTTGATTCAAACATCTGGTGTAATGAACACACTGCCAAGAGTAACACTAGCTGTTCTCACCACTGCATGATGGGACACGCGCCAGTAAGAATGAGTATGGGGGTTTTACGTAATTGCCTAAGTTCACACTGGGTTTTAATAATAAATCAGTAAGCATAAGATGGAATACTGTATTCTAGAAGGATGACAGAGCAGTGTGAGATGTCACAAAGCATTAAACACTCAAACTGACTCACAAAAGCTGCAAGTGAGCATAGAACCAGCTGGAAGCACTCCCTAGAACACACATAGTAAGAGACGCTTTGTGTCATTACCTCCCAAGTTTCAGGGGTAGAACAGAAAAACATTCCCTTACAAGACAATACGAGCACAAAAGGCAAAACTAGATAGCAGAAGAGGAGCATGTTCAGAGGACATTTCCTAAAAGGTCACATACATCCACGCTGCTGCCTCTAAGACCATATAAGATTTATTTCCTTTTGCCTGTTACTTCATTTTCTCTCTCTCTCTTACAGTCACTCTCATTTAACGCTAAAGAAATTAATCACTCAAAACTGAAAATTCAGTCATTATTTACTTGCCTTCATGTAATTTAAAACTCATATGGTAATTTTTCATTTTTATGGAACAGAGAAATTTTTTGCTTTTTGTTCATATAACATTCATAGATTAAAAAAATCTGTTATTAATATAATAATATTAAGTGTTATTTGTTACATTTTATCCAAGGTACTTTTTTAAGAAAGCATCATTTTATAAAACACACACACACAAAAAAAACAAAAAAACTAATATATTTAAGATTCACAAACATTGTAAGTTTTTGTATGTGTAAACATTAGTTTTTGTAGTTTTACCAAAATTAGCACTTTAAATAAAATACAATACAATAAAATAAAATAAAATCAAGCTGAAAATCACTGAAGTAAATTAAAATGCAACTTTCCATTTAAAAGTCACAAAGTACTGTAAGTAGTTACTTTTTTTATAATGATAAATAATAAATAAAAATTGTGCACCAGTGTTATTTTACTATAACTGATGTACTATTATAGTTTAGTTAGCATACTGATTAGATTTTAATCTTATATTTTCTGTTTTTACTTCTTTTTTTTTTTGTAATAATATTGTTGTGTTTCTCTTTATTTTTATTAGTTCTTCCATATAGTTTATTATTATTATAATATTATTATTATTATAGTTTATTTATTTGTTTTATTTTATTTAATTTGAGTTATTTTATTACTTCAGGATAACTAAACTAAAATGAAAATGCCTTGATAACTAGCAGAAATAAAATAAGCTTAGATGATATGTTTATTTTATTTCAAGTAATGATTTTTTTTGTAATTGTTTTAGTTTTGGTTAACAATAATAACCCTGTACTGAGTCTTTTTTTTCCTACCCCCGTCTCTTCAGCAAAATAAAGGTTTGTATACATTCTATTTCATTTATAAAGAATTGTGCTGTAAATTGTATTATTTTACGCGACACAGCATAAGGACGAGATGTCAGTCAGCTGCATCAGTCAGCCTTGCATAAAATAAATGAATATTTTCATCATTCTACTAAGTTTAATCTTAAAATATGTTCTCTAATGTCAGTACTGTTTGTTTACGGGCAGTTTTTGGAGTCAGTCACGGCATCTTTCAGCTACAAGTGAAACGCAAGACCGCGGCCTGAAGTTTGCAGTTAACCCGCCGAACAGTAAAAATGTTCAGTAAAAAACGTTTGCAGAGAATGGTTGAATACACTAAAATTAAAATTCTACGTTTAAATGTTACATTTTGTATGTCTAAAATGCTTGTTAAATGAGTTAAATGTATGTAATGTTGTAAACTGTTTAATTGCTTAATAATAAACATTCATCTTTTGATTTTTGCTGTTGCTTCTAGTAATTATGTGTGTGTTTTTATAAGTTCCAGTACAATAGTTGACTTAAATAAAATAACCCAGCATGTTTGGTAAAATCATTTAACCCAACCAGCTGGGTCAAAACAACCCAGCATGTATTCTGTACTATATTTACCAGTGCTGGGTTGCCAAATAACCCAAGTTGGGTTGTTTTTAACTCAGCATTTTTTAGAGTGCACTTGTTCAGTGTTTAGCACAAAAATATATTGTGGCTGTAATGGGTAATCATCATATGGCCTCAGTCGACTTGGAATATAACACATGACATGGAAGTCATACTACTTTAACGGTGCACTTCTGTCTTTATCGGGGGTGGGAGAGCTTGACAGTTTTAGTTTTAGAGTGTGAATATCTCTTTGTATTCTACACAAAATAACAGCATATGCACTTGTTATATGAGGGTGAGTAAATGATGACGGAATTTCTATTTTTTGTGTGTAAACTATCCCTTTAAACATGATCCGATGTGCACACGCATGTCGGCACTTCAGCAGCATTCCTGTTATGACATTAACAAGCACGTCACATCTGGCGTGTAATGTTGCAACGAGTGTAATTACAGGGCATACTGTGGAACCTGGCAACAGAGGCAGTGTGCACATATGACGGGCTTCCAGCCTGCTTTTATCACAGGTTTCATCTGATGTCACACCTCCACACAGCCTGCCATGGAAGAGTGCCTCCATAGCTCACTGCCTGTTAGGAAAAAGGACATTTCCTCCGGCCCTGCTACAACAACAAGCCATAAGAGACAGTGACGGTGCTTGTGCTTAATAGTGTGTTGCAGATAGTGGGTGACTGCGTGCATGCGTATGTGTTTTTTTTAATGTGTGTGTGGGTGTGTGTAGAGAAAAGGCATTTCAGTTCTGTGTTCACATTCCAAAATGTTCCATCGGTTGGAATACAGTCAATAATGAGGCAAATCACACCTTTTATAGTGATAATATGATCTCACACGCAAGTCTCTATAAAAGCAACAAGTACAGAAGAGAGCACAGCATCAACTGTAAATCTCAGTTCAGTAAATTGTACTGCATGATACTAAATTTAAACATCGGTAATGATTTAAAGGAAGCTTTGACGTAACATAAAATCACAATCAAATACCATTTTACTTGCCTAATAAGGGTTTGAAATAAACGTTTTCAATTTGAATGTAGCCTCAGATATGACATTGAGGGAAAAAATCGTGGCTGCAAATTAAGAATTCATACTCCTGATTTATTCATTTCTTCTCCATGATTTATTAATTCATTCCCACATATTAGGTAAATTGTGACCATGTTTTACTAATTTGTTCTCACAATTTATTTATTCATTCCCTTGTTTAATTTAACGTAGTACGACTTTAAATTTAAGTAGTATGAATAGTACAATGTGGCAAGGTTTAACTAAAACTATTAACTTTTAACTATTCGTGGCCACAATATATTTTTATTATTATTAATATCTTTTGTACATTGGACTAGCCAAAACAAAAATCTCATACATTTCATAATTCACAGCTTGAATTTAAATAAACGTGCTATTAAATCTGATTCTGAGGTTTTTAGCTTTACGAATATCATGCAAAATAAAAATAGAAGACAACATTCTTCTGACTTTTCTAGTAAAACAGCATTTATAATATCAATTAACAGACAGGTTATCAATTCATAAAGTACCCTAGTAAAAAGAAATAATAGATTTAAAATGCATTTATTTTATACTAAGTATAGTTCAAGTCTATTAACATACTTACTGACATATTGCTCAGGACTTGCTGATATAAAAACTACTTGCACAATGCATTTTCTTAATATTACGCCTAAAATAAGTTTTAATGTCACTATTGATGAGGATTGTATGATCTTTAATAATATCAGTCTTCAAATGCAAAATATTGTACATAAAGTATACTTGCAATAGTTCCACTTTAGCACAATCAAATATACTTCAGTATATCTTTAGTTGGACTTCGGCACTGCACATTTAAAGTGCAGTAAGCACAAAATTAGTTGTTCCAATTTAGCAGACTTTAAATATTTTATTAAATAGTTTTTCACTAGGGTAATCAGATGTTTCCTCACAAATGTCAGCATACTGAATTCAGAGTATTGATGCCTCTCCTCCACTGACATCCTTTCAAAACAAGCCAAACCTTTCTCACTCCAAAGGCAATAATGATTATCAAAGTCATGCCCCAAATATCATCCCAGCATATAATTTCATGATGATAAAATGTCCATGCTCTTCTCATCAGTATATCGACGGTGATTCTCGGTGATAGCAATATAGCGCATTGCAATAAAGAGCTAAGGGTGCTTTCGGCATGTGTAGAATGACGCGCATAAGTCGTGGCATTGCAGCATTTATCAAACCCTTAGGAAGTGAGAACGATACCAGATGAGAAGCTGCACGTAAAACATTTCACAGGTATCGCGCATCAATGTCTTTCTGTACTTGATTACAATAAACATTACTTTATCAAAAAAAGAGAGGGGAAAAACAATACTGCTTTATATTTTTTACATTAACAATGGGTCATTAACAAGGGGTCATCGGATGCAAAGCTCACTTTTAAATGTCGTCATTTACTCCCGACATCTGAGCCGCTGAAGATGAAAAGGATTAACATTACTTTCGCCTTTCCTAATAATGTGCTAGTTAGCAAGCTTAGCGGCTAAATCTCCCCACAATAGAGAGGGGCGGGGTGAGCAGCTCTTAGCATTTAAAGGAACATGCAATAGAATGGCTGGCTCTGAACAGGGCTAATTTTAACAAGGTTAAAAGGGTGTTTTTTACACTACCACTGAGAAATTTTAACCAAAGTATGTTATAGACTTCTCATTAAGAATTATATCAAAGAATTATATCAGTTTGTGGAAAATGGGCATCTGATGACCCCTTTAAAGCCAAGTAGGAATCTCATCAAGTTAGTGTTTTTAAGCATTCTACATTTATTCCACAATAATAACTCAGCGCAGTAACAATTTAAACAACATATTTTATTTATGAACTTACGTTCAGCTATTGTTTTTAATAGTTAACTTTTAACTATTTTTGAATGTTTCAGATCATCAGTCATCAAAGCTCTGTAAATATTGGTGACAGGCAGAGATGTACTTTAAATTTCACCAAGCTGATTACTCACTAAAAACTCCCACAGATCATGTTTTCAAAATTTCAAGTGGTATTTTGTTGTAACAAAGTGGTTATATCTAAGTGTGTGAGTTGTTTACTTACTTATTAAAATTAGTCTTCCCATTAACACCATTATATTGTTCATTCAGACTGATTTGTGAACGTGGAATGCGCACAAACACAAGAGGCGGGATTTATCGCATGAACCAATCACAGTCAAACAACCAGTCATATCTAATCATATCGTGATGGAGCCATTGCCTCCTCTCACATGACCTTCCCCCATTCATTTTCAATTACCCCCCAGCAAACTCACGGCACGCTTTAGGGAGTCTGTTAAAACTCAATGGGCTCCAGGGGAGGTAACAGAGATGCGGATTCCTGCTGTAACTTTACCTGCTAGTGTCGCTGTTGCACAATATTTTTTTAGAAAAAAAATTCATACAAGATCTGGAAACTGGACAACCTTAGAATATGCTGACATGATTATTCATATATTGAGGTTTGGGCCATACAAATTCTGGGAGTTTTACCAATCGCGATTGTAGGAAACATAAAATACGCCCAGTGCGATTTTTTTTAATAAAAAAAACTAAAAAAAGGGAAAAATATGGGACCATATTTAAACAGGATCATAGCGGGATAGAATGGTAAAATACGGGAAAATCCCGGGAAAAACGGGAGAGCTGACAGGTATGTTCCTAAATGCTTGTGGATGCATTTCTGAAATGACAAACCATTTGCAAAGAATACAAAGTGCATATACCTTGTCTAAAAAAACACAGTGGTATCTGTCTATCTGACAAATTCCACAGCACTTGGCCAGGTCTACTGTGTATTTTCATAAATGTGGACAAAATGTGTACAACACAATTCATTTATCCATAACTGACTGTCACACATGTGAAGGGACCATTAACGTTTCCTTTGTTCGAGGTTCATATAAAAGTCATGAAACAGAACGGCCAAATTATAATGTTCTTTAGAAGACTGACAGGTAATGTATCATGGAACATCTCAGACAGAACTTGTATTCCTCTGATACCCAATCAGATGCACTTGACAGGAAGACCATACTGATTTGCCATGAGAGCGGCCCATCAAAGAGACCCTCTTCTACCTCAAGCTTAACAAGAAGCAAGGGATTGTTCTCTCATCGAACCTTAGGAGTTCCCTGTTCTTTGATTCCACTCAGAGGGGATCGAAAGTGGATGAGTCTTGCTCCAGGTAACGATGACAATCGCTCATCAGCCTCTCAGCGGGGGTGCCCATGTGTCAGCCGGAGGAAATCAGGCCTGGCACTCCTCCAGTCAGCACCTCTCTGAGTCTCCAATCCCCCAGCTGTATCTCAACTAAACGACACCACACATGCTTGAGACTTGGAAGAAGACACGGAGAGAGGTGATAAATATTAGATCTTTGAATTTACATGGCCAGGTGGCTTCATCAACACTTGATGGAACACTATTGCTGAATAATGGCCAATTAGATCACAGCACGTTTAGTACTGCCACTTCTGACATCCATAGCCTATATATTTTACAACCTACTGTACGTGTTAAATGTTTGCACTTTTCAAGGTGACCTAGATAAAATCACGTGGATTCCACTGTGGATGTGACAACTCACCCAAAAAAAAAAAAAACTTCCTGAAAATGTACTCACCCTCAGGCTATCCAAGATGAAGATGATTTTTTTTTCTTCATCAGATTTGGAGAAATGAAGCATTAAATCACTTGCTCACCAGTTTATCCTCAGCAGTGAATGGGTGCCGTCAGAATGAGAGTCCAAACAGCTGTTAAAAACATCCCAGTAATTCACAAGTAATCCACACCACTCCAGTCCATCAATTACAACATCAATTGTTTGTAGTAAACAAATCCTCCATTAAGGCGTTTTAACTTTAAACTGTCACTAGGGATGCTCATTTTAACCAGTTAACCGTTAACTGACAGAAAGAATTTTGACCGATTAATATCAATTTAACCAATCAGTTTAATGGTTTAAAAGGTCATTACATTTGTTTTTTTCAGTAATTTATCAAAATTTTTAAAAACGTTTCATGGATGGTTAAAATAAAATAAAATTGCATTTTTGAGAGAAAAAAAATAGAAATCATACAGGCCTATAACGTTAAGTAGCATTTTATTATTACATTCAGAAACAGACCTGATGCCGATGTGAAATGTTTACAAACACTATAAACTAGGGATGCTTATTTTGTACTTCACTCACATTCTAATATACACATAAAACAGACTGTTTGGCATAATACCACAGCAGTATATTGATAACGTTTTTTATTATGTATTTTATTATGATAATGGAAAAGCTGCATTGTCAAGTAAGCAATGCTTAACTGTTTGCGTGCGTGTGCGGCGCCAGCGCAATCACTTGATTTTTGTCCTTCTAACTGTGGAAATGACTCCTAGTCATACAGATAACCGAAACTGTAAACGGTTTGGTTTTATTTGTGTACATTCACAAAAAAACAATCTTTGTGCTTTTGTAAAATAAAGAAAAACATGAATCCGTTTTCAGCCGTCTTCCTTTTGCGCAGCACAAAAATGAACCAAAACTCTGCATACTAGCTACTTGTTGCGGAGTTTCTTTCGTTTTGTTAATTAAATAAAAATATTTATTGTATAGGCCCATTCATTCATTAAATATAGCCTAGCTTTATTATGTTCTTTTCCGTTCGCACGCAGAACACTGCAGGTGCGTGATGTGTCCATGTGAATCCTCATGTTCTGTAGTTTGCTGCTTTTTGTGCCTGTAAAACATCCTTTCTAAAATAATTAAATTGTAATTTAAAATAATCTTGTCGGTTAACGAGTGTTGGTTGTCGGTTAGGAAAAATAACTGAAATGAACAACCCTAACTGTCACTGTTGGCCAAAAAACAAGTCCATAATCCATAATCATACTTCCTCCAATGAAGAAGCTGTCCCGTCTGAATTTTCATTCTGACGGCACCCATTCACTGAAGAGAACTCACTGGTGAGCAAGTGATGTAATGTTGAATATTTCCAAATCTGATGAAGTTCTGATGAAGAAACAAACTCCATCTTGGATGGCATAAGGGTGAGTGCATTTTACACAAAATTTCATTTTTGCATGAACATTTCTTTTAATGAAAATGACCAATAAGTTAGACTTATTAGTTGCACAATATACAAAAAATGTAAACAAATTAAATTAAAAAGACTAAAATTGCTTTTAAATCAGATTAATCAAAGACATGCTGTAATTGACCGCATAGAGTCTTTAGCTGCAACCCTAGACTCACAGAACGCGATAAATCACTGTTAAAACTTTTTTGTCTTTAGTCACATCGCTGGTTGACAGTGTTAGCAAGATGTTAACGCCATGCTCTTTTGAAATCATTCAGTCTGAACTGCACTTACAAACAGTCAGTAATTTCCTGCTAAACTCTAAGCTAATACACATTCACTTTTTTATTCTCTATTCTGTTCTAGCTTTCTAACTTGTAATATGTTTTATACGAATCTATTTCTCTGCACTTGGGGGAGCAAATATCTAAAGTTTGTCAGTATTTCCAGCGGAGGCTTAATTAGATGTTTCTGGCAATCTGAAGTGATGTGTCAACACACTGACAAAATTCTTCAACACGCCACGTCAAAAATTGATGTAAAATTCCGACACCTTTTTACCAACTTACAAGTTGCATCATTAAATAGAGGGGTTAAGATAACACAAACACAGCCAGCCAAAAAGATACCCAAACATCTCTGCCAATCAAATGCGTTGCAGTGGCAAGACAAAACCTCTATTATCAGCCTCATTCAGATGGAAATACTAGCTGTCAGACACGAGAACCACAGACCACAAACAACTTTGTTCACGGTGGCTCAACAGCCTTAGAAATGCATTAATTCTGTATAGAATCACACTTACAAACAAGCATCTTACAGCCAAAGCAAAGTGACATATGCATCTCAAATGGTAATCACAGCATGTCTACAACGGGAAAGGCAGAATGACAAAACCCTCGTTTTCTGGTGTCGGCTTTGATGCACGAGATGCATAAAAAGCAAAACAATGCCTGATATATATTGCATAAACAAAAGCAAACAGCCACCCAGCAGAACAAACAAATGCATCTCATTCAGATCCCATCAAACAGTGTCACTTTTAATTATCAGCAAAGCGCACATCGTTTAGTGCAAATTGCTCCTTTCTGCTGAGTAAAGGTAAATGCTTCTGCTTAGCACAACACATCACGTAATAACATCTGTAGGGATTATTTAAAGATCATTGTTATACGCATTAGCTAAGTGGAGTTCAGTTACATCTGAGAATTCATCTGGATAAATGATCAGTTATACAGTACGGTATATCTTTAGATCTTGGCATGAGTTTTACAATGTAAGACAGACAAAACTCTAAGATGAAAGACAGGCCATCAGGTGATACTGCTAGTCAAGGTCCACTGATACTAGCCAAGGATTTATTGCAACAATAACCATCCTCCACCCTCTCACTTACCCTTAGAAATAAACAGGCGGTCTTGTTACTGCTATTTAAATGTCTTATTTGCATCTGAAATGATGAAAAGTGTTTACTTTGCCATCTTGTCCAATACACTTCCCAATCATTCAATTACAGCCTCTTTACAAAGTCTGCATTACATTGTGACAAACTCATAAAGCAATCCACATTTAACTTCGGAACATAGGAAATCTGTTCAATTTTTTTCTCAAAGTCATTCTTATATATAAAAAAATTCTTCCAGTATTTTTTTTTACATTTCAGTAATAACTTCTTAGAGTTACACCAAGCTTTTATTTCAGCTGATACAATCTTAAAAATAAAGGTGCTTCATGATGCCATAGAAGAACCTTTTTTGTCTAAATGGTTCTATAAAGAACCTTTAACGTCTGAAGAACCTTTCTGATTCACAAAAGGTTCTTTGTGGTGAAAGAAGGCTCTCCTGATTATAAAATGGTAAGAAAGAGATGGTTCTTTAAAGAACCTTTGACTGAAGCACTTTTATTTTTTAAGAGAGTAGTAGTGAAGACCTGGGGACAAAAAATAAATAAATAAATAAAATTATAGAAGGACCTGAAGAAATAATGCAGTATCTTGAGAAAAGTAATCGTGATATATTGATACATAACTGTACCTAGTTCAGGAAGTTCAGCCGAGTTTCAGTTAATGGTCTGTTTGGACTGCAGAGGAAGTTTTCAGTTCTTTACTTAGTACATTGAAACTTCACTTTCAACAATGTGACACACTTCAAAAGGAACCAGGATATTCAACAAGAAAAACTGTGGTTGTTGTATACCAGAGTGGAGCTAAGTGGTTGAAAAATGTGATTGAAAAGTAAAAGTGATTCATTTGAAAAGGAAAGTAGTTTCAAAGGCAGAGCACGTAATTACATTTTCATAAAATATTACAAAGACAGCTGTTGCCCTGATAAATAATGCACAGTATGATTAGGAACATGCGTCAAAAAATATATAAATAGGCTTGATTTTGATTTTTTTTCCTGATATAAAACCTCAAAGGACAAAACAAGGCTTTGATCGAGGTTGTCAAAACAGTAGGCCAAAGATCTGTTTTCTGCAAACATATTTCTTCAAACAACATATAAATACTGTAGCCAAACACAGATTGCTGTGTGAATAGATATGTTTTTCTGTCGGCTGCAATGAGTTCTAATACAGAATAACATGCCATTTTTAAAACTGAGTGCCTATAAACCAACAATGACAGCTGAAACTACATGCACCAGCTGAAGGGGCAAAAAGTTAGCAATTATAAAATGTACATATTTTTGTACCATTGATAAACTGTATATTATATAGCTTTTCCTAATCACATTTTTTTTTTTCTGTTGTTGTATTTTTTACTTTTTTTTTCGTCTTGTTTCTGTTGTTTTTGTCATTTTNTATATATATATATATATATATATAATATAATAATATAATTGTATATATATATATATATATATAATTGTTTTATTGTTTTTTTTAAACATGTCCATATACCCTGGCATTTTAAAGTTTAAATTTTCGTTTTTGAAAAACAGTATCTTATACTGAAATACTGAAAATACTGTAAAATTGTGAAATATTTTTACAATTCAAAATAACTGTTTTCTATATGAATATATGATAAAATTTAATTTATTCCTGTGATCAAACCTGAATTTTCAGCATTAGTGTCACATGGTCCTAAGAAATCATTCTAATATGCTGATATGCTGCTCAAGAAACATTTATTATCGTTATCAACTTTTACGTTCTAGTTTTTAGTTTTAGTATTTTAGTACTTTAGGTTTAACTAAATACAAATAATAAATGTTGCCTTGGCCACTAGCTGAAATAAAATTATATTTTTATATATTTTATTTTATTTCAGTTAATGCTTATTTTATTTTAAGTAATAAACCCAAATGCATATAGGTAACAATAATAAACCTGCAGAAAATAAGCATTTTGGATACTGTAACAAGCATGTATTACAGTATCTGTAATAGGCATAATATAAATAAAATAGTGAAACACTGGTTGAGAAAATCTGTTAATACACTGTCCAGGTATGTTCATTTAGCAACACTTAAGATGTTAAATGTTATGATAGTCAATGAAGAGTTTTTCTCTCATCCAGGCCTCCAGGTCACATCAGGCAACAACTCTTGGAAGTGAAACTGTAAAGGTCAGAGGTGCATTCACACTGACACTGTTATAGATGGAGTGGCTAGTGTAACATTTTCTAACACAGCAGAAACTGTGTGACTTGTTTCTTAGAGCCTTGAAGAATTAGAACCTTTCACTGTGTAAATAACTCCCCACAATCCAATCTTTGTTCAGATTAATTAGCCTCTCAGCTTCCTGAGTCCTACTGGTACAAACTAACACAGACACACACTTGCAGTATCTGTCAGTGAGGAAAGTTATCAGTGGGAGGAAAGGACAAGCCTACCCAACATTGTTTACAGCGCATTTCCTGTGGCAAAGCCCCTGGAGCATTGCACTTACTCACATAAACACACACCACTCCCAGAAGAGTAGTGAAATCCAAACAGAGACCTTACTAATGCAGGGATAGAGGAAGAGAAATGCTTTCAAATTTACTACCCCGGCTTGTGCTTCGCGAGAGCGGGAGGTAGCATGAATGTGACATATCAGTGCCACAATGTGGACTTGATGTTATGTATGTCTGTAATGTTGCTCTTAAAAGTGCTTCTTAAAGAACAGCAATAAAAGACAAAAACAATTTGTACCATATTTAGGGTATGTTCACGTGACAATGATTGTCTTACAGCAAAAGTTTTACATACAGACGACAACGTATTATGCATGCCAGGCCAGTAGATGACGACGTCACTATGTAAAAAAACCCCTACTATCCTTATTCCTATACCCCATGACACTTTGCGCGAATTATGGGTGTAACTTCCGTTAAGCTGTAAACAATCAGTGAAAGGCTCGCTCTATGAAAGCGATAATACATTTTTTTTTTAAAAACTGGGTGGCATTATTCTACTCAGCAACCATCGAACATTAAAATGTCATTTAAACATGTAAAAGCATAAACAAGGTACTTTAAACAGACTATGAATAGGCTAACCCCAAAAGCAATTCCTTAGCAATAACGGACTGGTGGAATATAACTGTAGTAATATTTATCTGTATTATGTAGTAACATACATTTCCTTAATCAAAACTGTTTATTAATTTGAGAATTGCGTGATACTATTTCAAAATTATTTCCGCCATTATGACAGATAATAAATTATTTACTTGTGAAAGAGACATGAGGATTTAAGGAGAAAAATGCAAAATTTGTCATGCATTCCATGGAATTGTATATCAAGAATTGAATTGAGAGAAAATTGTCCTTTTTCGTGCTATTGCAGTAAAATGCAAAGGGAAAAAAGAAAATAATCCTGAGGAAAAGAATGCAGCGACTGAAAAAAGCTCTTGCCATAAATGTTCTTGTTATAACATGTCACACTATAATACCAAGCATTATGTTACTATCATTAAGTCTAAAAACATGAAGGAAAATTGACAGCTCAATGAGTCAAACAGATAGGTAACCTTATGATCTGAAATGACTTGTTTCAGGCTTTTTCAATGGAAGGTCCCCAAATCGGAAGTGCCACCCGTAATTCAAAACGCAGTAGGCTTGTCAAGAATAAGGTGGATAGAATGAACACGTAATACGCATACACATGACGTCACCGTTTTCACAAATTCACACTTTCGTAGTTTACATAGAGATAATAATGAGATGTTGTATAACATGCAATCTGAAAGCCGTTTTTTAAAAGTTGGCATTTTCAGGCCCTCAAAATGCTGCTGTCATGTAAATGAGTGGCCAAAACACATAAAAGGTTTTCTGTTTTTAATATGGCTGTCAATAGATTAAAATGTTTAATTGGCTTAATCACACCCTTTTTGTGTAATTAATCGCAAATAATCGCACACTTATCATGAAATCAGCTTACATTATTTATCTTAACATGTTCGTTTTATCATTTGCTATATCCAGCAAAGTAAACCAAAAGATTTAAAGGAGAAGTCCACTTCCAAAACAAAAATTGACAGATAATGTACTCACCCCCTTGTCATCCAAGATGTTCAAAAACATGCAGTGGACTTCTATGGTGCCCCGATTTTGAACTTTCATAATGCAGTTTAAATGCAGCTTCAAATGATGCCAAATGCAGTTGTAAACAATCCCAGCCGAGGAAGAAGGGTCTTATCTAGCGAAACGATTGGTTATTTTCAATAAGAAAATACAATTTATATACTTTTTAATCTCAGACGCTCGTCTTGTCTTACTCTCCCTGATCTTCTTTGCATGTTCACTTTACAAAGACTGGGTCAGAACTTCTGCGACGATGTAGGATGTTTTTTTATATGATTTTTGAAGTTGAGGGAGAAAATACGGTCAGAATTTGATCGTTTTGCTAGATAAGACCCTTCGTCCTCGGCTGGGATCGTTTACAACCGTATTTGGGATCGCTTGAAGCCGCATTTAAACTGCATGTTGAAAGTTCAAACTCGGGGCACCATATCAGTCCATTATATGGAGAAAAATGCTGAAATGTTTTCCCTTAAAAAAAACACAATTTCTTTACGACTGAAGAAAGAAAGACATGAATATCTTGGATAACAAGGGGGTGAGTACATTATCTGTAAATTGTTGTTCTGGAAGTGGACATTTTCAAGATAAATGTAGATGTCTTTTCAAAAAGGACACTTGGAGACTTCAAAAGGACACCAAAGAACCAATACATATAGTCCATAACATTGAAACATTTACGCACACCAAAGCACACAAAAAAATTGTTCTTTGTGAAGCAGCCCTTAGTAATGAGTACTTAGATCTGACCTTTAATATAAGTGCTTTAAAAAAAAAATATATATATATATATATTTTAACAGTAGCTTAGACTTGTTGGTAGGGTACAATCAGGCTAAAGAAAAATGTGCTTTTCACTACTTCTATATATATGGAACACTGACGGAGCAAAATAATTAGTGTGAAAATGAATCATAGAAGTGGTTTGTTTTGTTTAAAAAATCCTCAAGTATAAATATATGAAGTGGCAAGGC